>PVJI01005655.1:0-22774 GCA_004026765.1 Micronycteris hirsuta | reverse complement strand
TGAGCTTCCTGGACTTCCTGAAAGTCTATTTCCTTTGCCAGATTGGGGAAGTTCTCTTTCATTATTTGTTCAAATAAATGTTCAATCCCTTGGTCTTCCTCTTCTCCTTCTGGCATCCTATGACTCGGATGTTGAGACGTTTAAAGATGCCCTGAAGGTTCCTAAGCCTCTCCTCATTTTTTTGAATTCTTGTTTCTTCCTTCTGGTCCACACCATTGATTTGAGTCCCAGTTTCTTTCTCTTCCCTATTGGTTCCCTGCACATTTCCCCTCATTTTCTTTAGCGTATCCTTCATTTGTTCATCTATTTGCGACCAACTTTCTCCCAAGTTTGTGAGCATCCTGACTACCAGTGTTTTGAACTGTGCATCTGATAGGCTGGCTATCTCTTCGTCCCTTAGTTGTCATTTTTCTGGAGCTTTGTTCTGTTCTTTCATTTGGGCCTTTTTTTTTTCCCTCAGCGCACCTGTTACTTTAAGGGGTAGAGCCTTAGGTGTTCATCAGGGTGGTGCAACCTCCCCCAATGGGTGTTTTGATGATGTCAGAGAGGGCATGGCCTGGGAGGGAACAACAGTGCTTGCTCTGCTCCTCCTGGCTCCCAGTCGCATTTATTCCAATGCGCTCTCCTGTGTGGCTGGGAATTGCTTTCGCTGCCACCTCAATCCCCACAGGTGTTCTCTGCTCCACTCCCCAGCTCCTTCTCCTGGTTTATCTGCATGTGCAAGCGAGGAAACACCCAGTCCACCAGTCTCGGCCCTGTTGTTTCCCCGCTGGCATCTCCGGGTACACCGGCCGATTTTGGGCCACTCTTTGATCAGGCACGCCTCCTGTGAGTCTCTCCAGGCAAACTGCCAACTGCCGTCAGCCCGCGCTCTCCACCCAGCTCCGCCCTGTTTACCGGTCTGGATGAACGTGTCCTCTCTAACTTCTTGGCTGTTGGAATTCCACTCAGTTCGATTCTGTCTGTTCTGGTTGTTTATTTTGCTTTTTAAATTGTTATTCCTCTTTCGGTTGTGCAAGGAGGCACAGTGTGTCCACCTATGCCTCCATCTTGGCCGGAAGTCCTGTGCTTAAGTTATTGTCATAGTAGCTGGTACATGAAAATACCCACCATACTTTATTTGTATCATGTTCATAAAATATTCATTTTTGTTACTCTTCAGCTATTATCTTAATATTACTGCTGTTAAATTTTAATATATTTTAACCCTAATACTTAAAAAAAATCCTGAAAGTTAATAACTTCGGAGTAGAATTTACATGTGCTAAAAAAACTGCAAGCAAGGAAGCCAAACCACTGCCATAACATGCTGTGTTATTAAGTGACTGTACTCTGCAAATACAGGGGAAAAAAATGCAACATCAAAGGAAAAATATGTTATAATATTGTGGATTTACTGACTTAGAACATACATCTAATCATCCACAGTCCCCACCTACCTCCGCTCCCTCGACACACACATTTTACATTCATCACTTTTGGAAAACTAGTCTTGAATTATTTAAGGTTTAAATTATACATCTCATCTACATTACATTCCTTCCATCAAATGGGACCACACTACCCTATATAAGGTAGTGCACATAGTGCACGATTAAAGGAAAAAATGAATGCAATAAGCCAGCGTGATCGACATGGGGATATAATAGAAGAGGGAAGCCCCATTCGTTCATTTATGGCTTTTCAGTTAACATATATTAAATTCTCAGTAAGTTCTAGACAATGTGCTAGAAGCTAGAAATGAAAAAAATATTAGAACACAGTATTTCATAAAATAGAGAAAAGAAATATATAAATAATAGTAGCATTCTAAAGAAATTTTGGATCACCACAAGTTGCATTAAAACAATTTATTCAATTAGGGTCAGCAAATTTTAGGCTGTCTAAAATAAAGTTATTCTTTTGGCAACAATTTTGGAAAATAAGGTATATGTATATGTTTAAGCAATCATGGTTGCTATGGTATGAATGTTTGTGTTCCCCCCGCCCAAATTCGTATGTTGAAATCCTAATTCCCACTGTGATAGTATTAGGAGATGGAGCCTCCAGGAAGTGATGAAGTCATGAGAGTAGAGCCCTCATGAATGAGATCGATGCCCTTACAGAATAGGCCCAAAAGAGCAAGCCTGACCACTTCTGCCACATGAAGAATACAGTAAGGAGTTGTGACCCAGAAGAGGGTCCTCACCTGATCGTGCAGTTACCCTGATCTCAGACTTCTGGCCTCCAGAACTGTGAAAAACTTTGCTATTTATAAAAGCTATCCAGTCTATTGTACTTTGTTATGGCAAACCAAATAAACTAAAACAAGAGTTTAGCTATAAAATGTAATTATTATTGGATACCTTCATTAAATCTGTATTTTGCTCAAAAATAATGTCCTTCCTTATCCTTCCAATAACTTGTAACATATTGTTATCACCTTTTTTTCTCATTACTGTGACCAAGACAATACAATATAGCTCAAAACACCTATGTAAATGTATGGGTTTTTTATTTCTACTTATAGAACTAGTGCCTAACTGAGATTTAGTTTTAACTAAAAGTCATCTACAAAGAACAAACTGTATCCTCTAATTAAAAGATCAAATTATATCCCACTTGAATTATAAAAACTCATGCTGTAAGAAAATACCTGCATTTGTAAACGATACAGTGTTAGCATAAAGGTCAAGAGTGGTCAAGCTTAAGTGGGAGTGGGCAGGCATAGTCTGAAAAGCTTCTCAGACTATGTGGCAACAGAATTAAAGTTTCAAAGACAGGCAGAAGGTCACTGGTGGTAGTAGGGGAAGAATACCAACTTACCTTCTTGAACTACTCCAACTAGCCAAATAAAGCAAAGAACTCAAAGACAGGAAAGACATGGCATTTTAAAAAGAACTATATAATTGTTGCTAACATCATTATAAACATAATGCAAATGTCAGCATTTATTATTGGGAAAAAAGCCCAAAATGTTATTGAAAGAAAAATAATAACCAGAATGGGTTAGAGGGAGGAGTTCAAATAAAGAGAAGAGAGAATCTTATTGAATCTTTCATCTTACATGAAGTGAGTTAATGCATTATGTTTTATTTTTAATGTTAGTATAGAAATATAGATTTATACATTTTTCCATCTGGCTTATTGATTTTAGAGGATGATATTCTAAAATGAAAACAGGATGTTTAATTTCCAAGTTACACTATTAAACAATGCTTAAATATAAAAAATTTGAGAATGGTAAAATGTAATGAGGAAAAAAATAATTTAACGCCCCCCCCAAAAAGCATAAATAAAGTAATGTAAACAAAATTAAGTATGTCAATTACGAAGAAACATAACTATTAAAGGGCAAGGACTACTAGATTAGATCAGTGAAATACTATTTATAAGAGAAATGCTTAATACAGATAGGTTAAAAATGTAATAAATACATCAATAAAAACAAATATAAAGAAAGTATGGGTTACAAATACCAACATTACACAAAATTTCAATGAAAAAAGATCAAATGACAATCCACAATGAAGCAATGAGGAAATAAATTTTTATGAACTAAATTAACATTGAAGTTCTCTATCTTTCATAAATAAATAGATCATGTATCATGACTACAAAGAAAAACTCGTATATTTTTAAAAGCTGAAATTTAGCCCTGGCTGGTGTAGCTCAGTGGATTGAGCGTGGGCCGGGAATCAAAGGGTCGCCAGTTCAATACCCAGTTAGGACACATGCCTGGGTTGTGGGCTAGGTCCCCAGTGAGGGCCATGTGAGAGGCAAGCATACATTGCTGTTTCTCTCCCTCTCTTTCTCCCTCCCTTCCCCTCTCTCTAAAAATAAATAAAATCTTTAAAAAAAATTTTTTTTAAATAAATAAATAAAAACTGAAATTTAACAGGCTTCGGAATCTTGTATGAATGAAATTAAACTACAAAGAAACTAAAAATAAATAGAGTCCATAATAAAACATACTCTTCTAAACATCCTATGGTTAAATAAGAAATCAAAATGGCAAACATGAATTAGAAAATAATTTATAAAATTGACACAGGACAAAACATCTGTCTTTGCATATAAGTTTGAGAAATTCCTTACAACAAATTCTAGATGTGGAGTGGAAGTGAAGGTCTCCAAAGCTAAGTCAAGAAACTTTTTGGCTAAGGAGTTAAATGGGTCATTTACGTAATCTGTGGAGATTCCTCATATAACAGTAAGAGTTGAGGTAGAGCCAAGAGTTGGATGACAAAGTGTGCTATGAATCTGGAAAAATCACTAAGAGGTGAATAAATGATAGAAGTCAAGGAATACCAATCTAGAAATTTAGAGTAAGTTATTAGCTGAAAGGAGTATATATATTTAGTACTTTATTTTTACTCAGATAATAAAGATATAACATCAGTTCCTTATGTGATAGTCAAATCATCATAGGCATTTATTGACCAATTAATATAAAGAGGTTAGGTGGTAGTAATTTGATAAAACTATAATGAATAATTACATGGTTGCTTCTAGATATAGGATAAAATGTCAATGAGCTAGGAGAAGGTAGCTAATGCATCTTCTCATTTCTTTACTTATAGGAGATTCATTCATACATTGACAAAATAAGTATAACCATATTTAGCCTACTTTATGTTATAATTAGTAGTTCCTATAAAGCTTTATGCTTTATTTTTTAAAAGATTTTATTTATTTATTTTCAGAGAGAGGGGAAGGGAGAGAGAAAGAGGAGAGAAACATGAATCAGTTGATCAAGCAATCTTTTGGCTTACAAGCCATCGTTCAATCCACTGAGCCACACCAGCCAGGGCTCGTTTTATGCTTTCTTGACTAAACTTGGAGTTGAACTTAAACTGCTGAAATGTGTTATTACCAGCAGCATGCAAAGTTTTTAGAGAGCTAAATGGTATATTATATTAGAAAGGCTTAAGGAAGAAAAAATACCTTGTTAGTGAAATTGTTTTTTACTGGGAAACAAGAATGAGGTTTTCAACTTTACAAAAAAATGATAAACTTTTAGCTTACTGTTCATAAAACCAACCTGTAATTTTTGCCGCTTTTTCCTCTTGGTTCACTCGGTTCTCATCATCTTCTTCATTATCTTCTTCAAAGTCGTCTAAATTCCCAATGTCAGCCTGCTTCATACTCATCAAACTAGCCAAACTTTGCATGTCTTCATCCCTACATCAATAATTTATAATATAATACACAGTTCATTAAATGACATTGATTGAAAAAGAATTGTTTATTAAGAAAATAGTATTAATATATTCCTTTTCCATATGTTAATAAGTCTTTTTATAGTTGTACATACTAATGAAAAATCTAAATATTTATTAATTTTAATTTTTTAAATTTAATGATTTTAGATAGAAGAAAGGGGGAGAGACAGAGAAAAGAGGGAGGGAGACAGGGAAGGAGGGAGGGATGGAGCATGAGAGAAAGACATCAATTTGTTATTCCACTTACTTAGGCACCTATTGGTTGATTTTTATATGTGCCCTGACCAGACATCAAACCTGCAAGCTTAGTGCATTGGGACAATGCTCTAACCAACTGAACTATGTGGCCAGGATCCTCATTTATTAATTTTTAAAAAGCATGTTTAATTAGTTAAAAGCAAAGGATTAGTTAAAAGGATTAAAAACTAACTGGTTAGGAGTTACTTTAATTCTGTGCTGCAGACCTATGGAAAACTAAAATTTTCTTTATGGGATTAAAGAATGGTTTCTCAGCCATGAAGTCTGGAAACAAAAACTTGTCTTATAAAACAGTGAAACAGTTGGCAAATCTGATGAGATCTAGACTTTAAAGTATTTAAATTTTCATAAGGAATTAAAATAGAAATTCTTAATCTGAAGTCCATGAACACTTTTGGTTTTGTGAACTGAAGAGAAAAAAAGTAGTAAGGCCTATAAATTATACTTAAATCTTGTTTAAAGGTGGATTTTTCTCAAAGGGGCTATATATAACTACCCAACACTTAAAAAACTAATGTAATATAAAAAGTTTCTTAATACAAAGTCTAGCTTTTTTAAGAATTAAAAGATAGAAAATAACCTGTATTGATTATAAGTTAAACACCACATAGTAGGTAAAATGTAAAAATATTTTTATATTAAGTATTTAAAAGATAAATCACATTAAAATATGAACAGAAATAAAAAGAAAAATATATTAAATACTCTAAATATCAAATAATTTATATTTTCTTGATCTATCACTTTTACCTTAAATTTCAAACAAACTACAGTAAATGAAACATATTTCTAACACATCATATACAAACTAAATTTCAATCAGGCATACTTCCTCAAAACTCAGAAAGCCAAATTAAAACAGTTTCTCATGTTCTCAGAACAATACAATAAAAAATGTTTCTTTTGTAAAATAATACTTATTGATATTCACTCTCCAAATATAATATGACTTCGAACACTACACTGATTTTTGAAAGTCTGCATTTTATCTCATATAAGCTTAGAGTTAAAATCATTTCCCCTTTTAAAATAAGGTAGTAAAAATCTGCATGAACAAACGAAGTTGTGTTACATTATAAGAATGCCTTACAAATTGTTCACCTATCAACGAGGGATAATTTCAAGATATAACATTATTCTTAAAATGCAAACTTGCTTAATTTTACCTCTTTAATTTCCTCATAATTTAATTCTTAATATTTTTCTTTGGGAAAACTAAGGAGGCAAGGAAAGAGGAGGTAGAGAGGGAATTTAGAGCGTTTGAGAGAATCCTTCACTGAAACTGATATACTTGGTTTGATTAAATTTTCTCTCACCCATATTCCTGTGAATGATACTGATTCACTTACTGCTTTGTTCCAGTGGAAAAGAGTCCACCTTCAAAGGACCTTCTCTGATTTTGTTTTCTCTCTTCTTCCGCTGTTTCCTTAACTTTCATTTTGGGTTGGACTTCAGGGTAAGGTCTTTATTTTTAATTTCTCAGTACTCAAGTCTACAATTTAAGATCCTGAGATGAAAGACTAATTGCTTCCATTCTGTACTGTCTCTCTGCCACACTCACTTAGAAGCAAACCTTCCAGAGAAGAGGCTTACTGTTATCTACCAAGTCATTTGCTGCCCTACAGATGAGTGCCAAACATCTCATTTTGACTGACACACAGAATTCAGTCTAATCAGTCAAGTAGACATGACCAATTTTAGTAACCATATTTCACTAGGTCAAATACATTCAGAACTATGATTCGGATCGTACTGAAATGGTTATAGCTGCCTTCTTTCCCTCGCCTTTTAATTCTAGGCATAGAATTTGCATTTCTCCTTTCCCTGAATCTTCCACTCCAAATAGGTACTAACCCTTTCACTACACCCAAAACATGTACTTACCTGTGACTTGACTATATACAAAACCAGTGTGAATGTTGCTGTTTTTTTAATCTCTTCTAGCTATGTTCACCTCATTTTATCCAGTTATAATGTTAGTCTTTTCGGAAGCTAGAAATGGGTACAGAAATTATCTTTGTGAATGCCTATTCTGTGCTTTAGAAGTGATTTTTGAAAAGGATAGTGATTATAACAAAGTTCATCTAACTGTACCTTGCTATACAGTTTTTGGGAGGCTGAGCCAAAGAACATGAATTGGTAAAAGTTCCTTTAATTCTTTCATCACTCATCCTGAACTTTCCATTTTGGGTTCCTCTCATATCTCAGCTCAAACAGTCCCACAAACTGAACTGTCTGTATTTCAGAGTACAGCCACTTACACTGAAAACACTAAAATATAAAACAAACATGTATGATGTTCTATAATATTGAATTTATAATTTGAAGCTTTCTGTAATCACTTTTATAATAGGGTTCATTCTCAAGAGTCAAAAGAGGCTATAAATAACAAAGAGTTCATCTCATTCAGCTTCTGAAACAAAGAATGGCAAAAATGTTTGGTATGTGGTGGGATGTTCTCAACTGTTGCCAATCTACTAAATTGAAAACTATTTATCTACAGTGTTTTAAACACACTCTGAAGCAGCTTTCATAACAAAAGAAACTTACGTAGCTTTTCCTTCCCGGAGAAAAATGCAAGACAATGAAAACTGGAGAGTGGCAGACACAACTTTTTTAGACAATGGCTTGAATTTTAACTTGACATCAGTCTGAGTTGGCATGGGGCTTGCATACTGTTTCATGTTGATGCTGCTAGTAGCAAGAGCTTTCCTTCGACCAGAAAGGGATTCCTGAAAAATAAAAAATAATTATGTAATTTGGAGTTATTTATCTTATAGCTAAATATTTTAAAATACAGTTTTTTTTCTTTTTCCAATGTGTGGTTGCCTCTCGCACGCCCCCAAATGGGGACCTACCCTGCAACCCAGGCATGTGCCCTGACTGGGAATCGAACCAGAGACCTTTTGGTTCACAGGTTGGCACTCAATCCACTGAGCCACAGCAGCCAGGGCTAAAATACAATTTTAATAATATGATTAAATAACAAATAATACTTCCTTCTTCAATGAATCCCTGTAATACAATGATGAAATAAAATTGTGATGAGGTTATATAACAACTTTTACATATTTAAGGCAGATTATAAAATTGGAGAGAGCTGACCCATGAAGAAAGAGGGGAAGACTTGAACCCTCAATAACTCAGGGACGAAAAAGTAAAGAATGCACACTAGCACAGAAAGTCTTCAGGGTTCCTATAAAAAGCACAGGTCTAGATAGCAAAGTTCTCAATAACTGTTTTCCTTCCTTTGTTTATATTTAATGTAGCCTATTTATATTATAATGTAAATATGACATTAAGTTACATTAAATCTTTTTGAACAGCTACAATTTTTAATAAAACACCTAGTCTCGGTGGCATTCTGCCTCAGCCTGTCTACAAAATCTGAATTCTACCTCATACTTTGAGCCTTATTTCTTCCCAAGGCCTTTCTAATCACTCCAGCCTATAGTCCTCTCTTTCCTAAGATCACATATACCAAGGAAGAAGAGTAGGTTTCTCCAGTCCTATGCCAGTGGCAGACACTGCTAAGCAACCCCAGCAGATTTCAAAATTCCCCTCCATATAAGTATTGCCAATTCATCAGAATTGGAACACAAAATGAAACCTATTTGCTATCGAAGGTATTTAACAGTCCATTAATAAACTATCATGTTTCAAAATTATCCTTTACAGAATAATAGCCTAGGAGAACAATGACAACAGGATAGCAAAATAATGGTTGTATTAAGTGTGAAAAAGATATGGTGTTAACTCTAGAGAAATGTTATAAGACATAACAATCCCTGACCATGTGTTCTAATGGCAAGGAAAAATTTTAGAAGTATGACAATTTGTAAATAATGTACATCAGAGGTCATATACCATCATTAATGTAAGCCAGAGGTCATATACTAGCATCCCTTAGAGTTTACCGGTCTGAAAGTTCTGATCTAAAATAAGGCCTAATTTCCAAACTACATGACTGTGAGTAAGTCAGTAAACTTGAGCCTCCCTATAAAATACGGAGACTAAGCAAATCCATTCAAGATCTACAATGGTTTTCTATAAAAATACTCAGTTTTCCAAACAAGGCAGGAAAAACTACCATTAACATTTGAATGATCTAATAAACCTTTATTTTTCCTATGATTGATAAACTTATCTAAAATTAAGATATACTAATTTAATCAACACATTGAAACAGTCTTTTTAAAAAAAATGAGATCTCTGCCAGCAGAACAAGTAAAAATGTAATGTAGCATCCCTAAAGAATACCTTGTTTTAAAATGTGGTCTTATCTGTCAGATTATGCACAGCAATATTATACAGAACTATTAGTGCATGTAGATACCTTACGAATGAATTTCAAAAATGCATCAAGCACTTGAGGAGGAGGATTTAAGCTTGCTCAGAAGAAATACTTAAGAATATGCAAATACCCTGTACTGAATCAAGTTGAACAGATGTGACTACCTCAAACAATACAAGTGTTCTTTCCCTGGTCGCTATTGTCAATCAAAGAATCAGATTAAAGTCCAAGGTTCTGACAATGTGCAAAATGAAAAAGTACAATCAGGGAGTAACAATTTATTACACTGATATGAACAATAATCTTTTATTGTACCTTTAGAATAGCTAACAACTTCTACATATAATATAGGACTTAAAGTTTCTGCTTTGAAAGCATGACATACAAAGTGACACATATTATTTTCAGATTTTGTTAAACACCGATTTCAGAAAGTATAGCATTGATCCCTCAATAGTAATTATCTAATTTTATAACCAAATAATCAAACTATAAAAATTAAGATAACTTGGAAATGCACATAATTTTGAAAGCCCAAGCCCAGTTTAAGGATGATTCTTACAAAATCTAGAGTTTTGATGATTAACATTCTGTTGATTTCATTTTTTAGATAAAAATTACATAGAAAAGGTTTTTTGCTGAACTCTGGGAATTTTTAAGTATTTGGTAAACTGGTGTCTCTGGAAAAAAGGAAGTACAGTTACTAAGTTCTAAACACATTAGCTATACTACTTAACTAAAAGCTGTAACTTGCTCAGCAACAATGAAAACAGCCATTTATAAAGTATGGGCAGATAAGCAGTATAGAGCTCTTTTGAGTCTACAGCATCTATTCCTAATATTAACACAGGGTCTCACCAAAGTCTGTGTCCTTGGGGAAAGGGGTTTGAATGGTGTTTCTATTAATTCTTCACCTAGCTCAGACATTGTTGTCCACCTGAAGTTACCTATCTCAGAGAAAGTACACATAAAAAGAATGGTAATGAGGAAAACATGAGGACTATTCATAGCTCTAAACCCAACTCCATGAGTCTTCACTTTATAACCAGAGTCTAAATCTTTACCCACTCAAGATTGGTATCATTACTATCAACAGTTCTTTAAAAGGAATGAATTAACTGATTTGCATTGCTATATGAGCATATGTTTTGTATTTTATAGTCCTCTTTAAAGGAGTAAGAGTCAGCCAAGCAGAGAAAGTTTAGAAAGAATTACTGCTGTTGAAGCCAGAATTCTAATGCTATTTCATGTCACATGTAGGTTAGACAAGAGGACAGAAATAAGAGAAAAATAGTAAGAGGAATTCAGAGAAAGGAAGTTAGATGACAAGAGTCAGTAAGAAGTGTTTACATACAAGTATGTGTAAAACTAGGTTTCTGCCTCTGGTCCCATGTCTATACATTTGTTTGTTTGTATGTGACCTGGGCAGTATTTTGGGAATTACTTTAAAATCCCTGAAGAAGTTTTCTTAAACTTTAGGTTTTATTCAAAAACAAAAATCTAGGAGAGCTTGTTAAAAATTCAGACGCCTATATACTATTCCCAGAGATCCTAAACTACTAAAACTAGAGATGGGCCCTGAATTTCTAAAAATAGTGAGCACTTCTCCCTACTACCATCCCACACACCTCCCTCACATGCACACGCAAACCACTACTACCAGGTGATTCTGATCTGGTTAGTTTAAAATCACACTTTCAGAAATGCTTCCCCCTAAGGAAGTTCTTATATAACATTATTTTAAGAAATCTCTCTCTCATTTTAAAGTAAATATTCTTATTGCTATAAAAAAGAATTAACCTACATATTTCCATTTCTTTGAAATCCAGTACTTATTGTATGTGGCACCAGCACTTATTCACTGATTTATCTTTGGCATATTTTTTCATGTATCTGAACCTCAGTTTCACATTCTCGGATTGGTAAATATTTTTAAATGTTGGATGAAACCCAGTGTTAATAAGAACAATACACACTTTTTTACACTGCAAGAATTTCAACTGATTCAGCCACTTTGGAGGGCTTTTTGACATTACCTTGTAAATTTGAACACATGCATACCTTACAACTCAGCAATTCCTATCCTAGAATTACGTCCTAGAGAAATTCTTGGAACAACATACAAAAATACCTAGGACAGCATTTAGCATATAGTAGGTGCTTAACAAACAATAATATTAATATTTATGGGTCATTTAACTTAGTTTATTATATTAAAATTACAAGTGGTCTACCCAGAATCACCAATCTTGAAATGAAGAAAATAAATGCAGAAATTAATGCAGGATGTTTACTTTAGTAATGTCTTTACTACATTACTGTCGTAGACAGTAATGGAGCAACGTAGTTATTAAAATGTATGAATGGACACCACCCCCACCCCCATCCCATACGTTCCTGCTAGACCTAAAATAAATTCTCCACTCCAATATACTCTCACTGTTGTTCAGGGAGTTACAATACAAGCAATAGGTGAATAAATGTTTCCTCTGTACAACATAAAAGGGAGAACATTTATAATAAAAAGATATTAACTGATTATAAGATAAATAAATACATTCTCAGGAGACTCAGGACTTGTTTATAAAATTTTTCAACACTGTAGATTTTACACGCACACAAAAAAGCATATAGCCAATCTCACCAACCTCCCCCCCAAAACTAACAAAATGATATATAACATAATGGTAGCTAACAATAATATAGTTATATAGGTTATTATGGTTATAATAGTTATAACCTACATAATAGGTTATAATAGTTATATAGGTTATTCTTGTATTCATATTATGAGAACTTGGAGGGGACATCACTTGTCCAAATTATTCAAGTTAGGGTCTTCCTACAGAATAGTTCATTGTATGATGTTTCATTTATTATGGACCACAAGATAAATAAAATTAATATAATGCCTCTCCCTATTAAAATACTTGACTGACGTTGTGTACCTCTTAATATGTCACAAAGTAAACCACATGCTAGAAATTTAACTCATTCTCTCACGTAAGAGGACTGGAGGACTATAGGGAATAGACCTACTTAGATTTTATGATTGTCAGAGCTTTATTTCATAGAATTTTCTTTAAAAATCCATCATGTAATAGTGCTGAAATGAACAGATGTTTTACAAGACACTAGAAATTAAACCAACGGAATTAATTTTTGGAATTTTTAAAAAAATTTGTGAAATATATCATGCATACCAATGTATGAAATATATAAGTACTATTTACTGAATAATAAAATGAATATCCTCTACCCACCATGTAGCTGACGAAACACAACACTACCAGGATCTTAAAATCCCCATGTTGCGTTCCTAACTGCATCCCTCCCATTCCATCCTCCAGAGGTGACTGGCACCTTGAATCTTGGGTTATTCTTCCCTCTCATTTTCAAAATACAGTACTATCTATGTATGCATCCCCAAAGAATATATTGCTGATGTATGGATAAACAATATGTGGAATATCCATACAATGAAACATCAATCAGCCTTAAAAGTAATGGAATTCTGACACATGCTACATCATGGATGAACCTTGAGGACATTACACGAGTGAAACAAACCAGACACAAACGGACATATATTGCATGATTCCACTTATATGAGGAATAGGCAAATTTATAGAGACAGAAAGAGTAAAGGTTCTGAGGCACTGAAAGGAGGGGAGATGGACAGTTATTGTTTAAAGAATAGAAAGTTTCTGTTAGAGGTGATGAAAAAGTTCTAGCAACAGATAGTGAGGATGATTATGCAACACTGTGAGTATACTTAATGCTACTGAACTGTACACTTAAAATTTTTTTAATGGTAAACCTTATGTTATATACATTTTACCACAATAAGAAGTAAAAAAAGAATATAGTCTAATTTTGTATGTTTTTTAACTCCGTAAAATAACAGTTTTGTGACTTGTTTCTTATGTTCAATATCAAGTTCTTGATATTCATCTATGCTGATATGTACAGATGTAATTCATTAAATGTCACTGCTTCTAGTATTGCGTTATATGAATGTTCTACAATTTACCCATCAATTTTAATGTTGATGGACATGTGAGTTGCTTGCAGCTTCATTTATTTCTTTGGAATTAACAAAGGTTCTATGAATATTCTTCTATCTATATCCCCTTGCACATGTACAATAATTTAGAACACCTTTCTAGAATGGAAATTGCTAGTCATAGGATATGGACATATTCAACTTTACCAGGAAAGTGTCAAATTATTTTCTAAAGGAGCTGTACTTAATTTATATTATCTAAGTATTTCCATTGTTCCACATTTACCAACACTCAGTATATTCTTTTTCATTTTTGCCAATCTGAGATTATTAAATGTTACCTCATTACACCTTAATTCCATTTCCCTTATTAATTGCATTGATTATCCTGTCATAGTTTATTGGCTATGTGTTTCCTGTTCTAGGAAATCTTTTGTACTTTTTCTCCTGTGCTGTTTATCTTTTAATTATTGATAATCACATATGCATCCATTTTCATTCTCTATGGAATCTTTTGAATGAGCCCAACTTCTCAATTTTAATATGTAGTATCTTTCCTTATGGTCTATGCTTTTGCATTTTGTTTGAGGAAAATCTTTCCAACCCTGAGGTCATAAGACTATTCTCCCACACTGCCTTCAAAACATTTATACTTTTGCTTTTCATATTTCAGTGTCATTGGAACCTGCAATTAATTTTTGTTTAAGTTTTCACATAGGGATCCAATTTCATTTTAAAAAATAATGTTTAAATAATTGACACAGCACTATTTATTATATAATCTATATATGAAGTATTGGATTGGCCAAAAAGTCTGTTTAGTTTTTTCTGTAAAATAAAAGACATTTTTCATTTTTACCAATAACTTTATTGATTTGGATATTTTGAGTATGTCAGCTATCTCCCATGCGACATATCATTGATTGTTCTCAATGTCTTGATTTGATCGCTATCAACTTCAACTGGTCTACCCAACTGTGGAGCATCATCCAGCAAGAAATCTCCAGCACAAACTTTGCAAACCACTTTTGACAATTTTGATCAGTCACACACCTTCTCCATATACTGCATAATTTTTTTTTTACATTTTAGTTGCATTTTTACCTTTTCTGAAATAATAAAGCATAATATGCTGAAAATGTTGCATATTTTCTTCCACCTTCAATATTAAAATGGCTACACAGAAATTCACCAATTTTGATGTTTTTTTTTAATGCATGCTGATATGACAGCTGTCACAATACAATCTAAGAAAACTATTTCAAATGAAGTTCAAGAAAACTAAGCGCTACTAGATACAGCCATTTTAGGGGAAAAACGAAATGAACTTTTTGGCCAACCCAATGTAGTCCTTCTTTCCTCTCTCTGCAAAACTTTACCAAAACTCAGGTTTGCATATACAGGTATGTTTCTAACCCCTACAATTTGGTACCATAGGACAACTGTTCTAACCTCTCAATAAGACAATATCTCCTCAACTACCAAAGTTTTATCTTAGTTTTGATGGCTGCTAGGGCAAACTCTTCTCCTTATTTTCATATTTCAGGAAGGTCTTTGGTTATCCATGGCCTGTTATTCTTCCCAAATGGTTTCAAGTTCTAAAAAAATTGAGGTGGGATTCTGAATGGAATAGGATTACATGCACAGATCCATTTGGGTATATTGACATCTTCAAAATACTGAATCTCCTTATTGGATAGTTCCCTATTTAAAAGTTTAATGTCTGTCAACGTTTTATCATTTTTCCCCACACAGGTCTTACATATCAATACAGTTTGCTAGGTTTATCCCTAGGAACTTTATTTTTGTTGTTGATACAAATAATATTATTTTAAATTATATTTTTGAATTATTTCTAGAATACAGAAAGGCAATTGAATTTGTAAACAGATTTTAAGAAACCTTGTATTAATAAGAAACAGATTTTAGTATAAGAAACCCTTGTATTAATTTTAATAATATATATTTCCTTTGAGTGTTTCTATATAGACAATACTATCAACTAGAAAATTAGTTATTTGTTTCATTTTTCCAATCTTTAACTTTCAATTCCTTTTTTGCTAATGCTCTGGATAGGACCTCCAAGGCGATTCTAACTAGGTGCAGTGAGAAGACCATCACTGCATAATTCCTGACCTTTAAAGAAGAATGCTTCAGGAGTGACATGAATATCATGGTGGAGTGAGAAGACTTCATTGTTTCTCCCCTTAAACTTGTAACTCAGACAACTATTATAACTCAACAAAGGATCCCCTGATCAAAAGGGAATGCTTCTGAGTTTTTATCCTTAAGTATCATGTTTACTATAGTTTTATTTTCTTCTTTTTAAAATACTATTCTTTATAAAATTAAGGAAGTTCCTTTCTATTATTACTTTGCTTTGAAGTAATAATTTTATTTATACAAATAGGTGTTGAATTTTATCAAATGCTTTCTTTCTGTATCTTTTGGGATAATTTACGTTTTTTAACCTTCAATGTGTTACTGTGGCAAATTAATAGATTTTCTAAAATTAAAGCAACTCCACATTCCTATGGATCATCAAAAAATCCAAAGTTATCTGAGCCTTTTACTTTTGGGGAAAGGTTTTAATTACTTATATAATTTATTTATGATTATAGAAATATTCAGGCATATAATGTTCCCCTATTTCAGTTTAGATAAGTATTTTCCCATTTTCCTCTCTCAGAACTTATATATTTCATCCAACATTTCAAATTTAAAATGTGAAATCAGAGTAACATAAAACTATTTAAACTTTTTATTATTTTAATCTCTGCAGAATCTATAGTTGTATACATTTCTTCACTCTTAATACTATTTGCGTCTCCTCTTTTGTTCCCAAATCTTGCTATGAACTGTCCATATCATTGGACTTTCCAAATCAATAATTCTTGGCATTGCTGATCCTTTCCAGTGAATGTGTTTTCCATTTCAGTAGTTTCTGCTCATCTTTATCATTTCCTGACTTCTACTTTGCTTGGTTATCTTCTGTTCTAAGTCCTGAATTTTGAGCATTTCTTCATTCTTGATGTGAACATTTAAGACTATATACTTCTCTAAGTACTGCTTTAACTATATCTTATTTGTTTTATTATAATTTTTTTGTTATTCTGTAGTTAAATATTCTCTAATTTTTCATTACAACTTCTTTGACTCACAGGATGTTTAGAAACTTTTTTTCATCTATATGGAGTTTTCCTACTTATCTTTATGTAATTGATTACTATTTAATTGATTGGTGGTCACAAAATGTAGTCTGTATAATGACATTCCTTCAAAATGTTTTGAGATAGATTTTCTTAAATGTTTGATGGGCCCATAAAAAGTATATACACTGCTATCCCACTTTAAAACAGATTTCAGAGCAAAATCATCTATAGCACCAAATCACTGTATTTCCTATGTACAATAATAAGGACAAGCAGTGTAGTGGAAATTTCAAATGTGGGTCATGGTACATTTCTAAAGCACACAAATCAAGGAATAAATAAGTAAAAGAATTGAGAAGCTTCTCACAGACTTCTTCACAGGCTCCTCTTTCTCCTTTTGACATAATCTCCTTCTATCTCAGAACTCTCTCTTGTAAGTAGCATAAAATCAGAAACAATTTTAATTCCCAGCCAATAATCTATCTTGTAGCTGGACAGTTGAGACCAACAGTTCTCCAATGTTTTTATCTCAAGACCCTTTTACATGCTTTAATTGAGAACTACAAAGAGCTTTCTGTTTTGTGGGTTATATGTATCAATATTTGCTCTATTAAAATTATATATAAGATAGGCCCGGCTGGTGTGGCTCAGTGGATTGAGCGCGGGCTGGGAACCAGAGGGTCCCGGTTCGATTCCCAGTCGGGGCACATGCCTGGGTTGCGGGCCAGGTCCCCAATGAGGACCATGTGAGAGGCAACCATACATTGCTCTTTCTCCCTCCCTTCTCTTCTCTCTGAAAATAAATAAATAAAATCTTTAAAAAAAAATTATATATAAGATAAATATTTAGTTCATGCAAATGTAACTAATAAATGCATGCTAACATTTTTATGATGAATAAATATACCTTTTTTAATTTGAGATGTTATTTTTCTAGAGCAGTTTTAAGTTTACAACAAAATTGAGAAAGAGGTAGAGATTTCTCATATACCCCCTGCCCCAACACACGCAGTCTCCCCCATTACTAGCATCACTCACCAGAATGGTACATTATTTACCAAGATAAATCTACACTGATACATCAAAATCACATTAAGTCTATAGTTTACCTTAAGGGTCACTCATGGTGTTGTACATTCACTGGTTTAAGCAAATATATAATAACATATCTGTCACTGTAATACTACATGGAGTATTTCACTGCCCTAAAAATCTTCTGTGCCTCACCTACTCCTATCCCTCATTCCCACCCCTGGTAACAAGTGATCTTTTTTACTGTCTCCATATTTCTGCTTTTTCCAGTACATCATATAGCTGGAATCATATACCATGTGTAGCTTTTTCGGATTCATTTCTTTCATTTAGTAACATACATTTAAGGTCCCTCCATGTGTTTTCATGGCTTAATAGGTCATTTCATTTTAGCACTAAGTAATATTCCATGTCTGGATATACCACAGTTATCCATTTACCTACTAAAGGTATCTTGGTTGCTTCCACGTTTGGGCAAGTATGAATAAAGCTGCTACAAACATCCCTGTGCTGGTTTTTGTGTGGACAAGGGTTTTCATCTTATTTGGATAAATACCAAAGAGTATGATTACTGAATCATATAGTAAGTTTGTTTATTTTCATAAGAAACAGCAAAATTATCTACCAAAGTGGCTGTACCTGTTTGCATTCCCAACAGGAACTTATCAGAGTGCCTGTTGCTCCACATTTCAGCAACACTGGATGTTGTCAAATTGCAAATTTTGACCATTCTAATAGGTGTGTAGTGGAATTTCACTGTTGTTTTCATCTGCATATCCCTAATGATATATGATGTGGAGCATCTTTTTGGGGGTGTATTTTTAAAGAGAGGGGAAGGGAGGGAGAAAGAAAGGGAGAGAAACATAGATTGTTTGATCTCTGTATATACCCTGACTTGGGACTGAACCCACAACCCAGGCAAGTGCCCTGAGTGGGAACTGAACTGGCAATTTTTCAGTTTGTAGGACAACACCCAACCAACTGAGTCACCCTGGCAGGGCTGGAGCATCTTTTGACATGTCTAACTGCCATCTTGGGTGAGGTATCTCTGAAGGTTTTAGTCCCATATTTATAAATTGGGTTGATTTCTTATAGCCGAGTTCGAAGAGTTGTGTATTTAGAAATTATTAGTTATATCTTTTGAAAATTTATTCTTTAGGTCTGTAGCTTGTCTTCTCATTCTCTTATCATTGTCTTTTGCAAAGCAGAAGTTTTTAATTTTAATGCAGTCCATCTTATCCATTATTTCTTTTATGGATCTTTCCTTTGGTGCTGTATCTGAAAAGGCATTACCACACCCAAGGTCACCTAGGGTTTCTTTTGCTTTACCTTCTAGGAGTTTTATCGTTTTGCATTTTACATTTAGGTCTACGATCCAGTCTGAGTCAATTTTTGTGAAGGGTATAAGGTATACATTTAAATTTTTTTGCATACAGATGTCCAGTTGTTCCAGCACTGTTTGTCGAAGAGACTATCTTTGACCCATTATACTGTCTTTGTTTGTCAATAAGTTGACTATATTTATGGGGATCTATACCTGGATTCTATTCAATTCCATTGATCTCTTTGTCTGCTCTTTCACCACCAATATCACACTACCATGATCATTCCAGCTTTATAACAAATTTTGAAATCAGAAGGTATCAGTACTCCAACTTCATTCTTCTTCATTACTCTGTTGGCTATTCTGGGTCTTTGCTTCTCCTTTAGAATCAATTTGTCAATAGCCATAAAATAACTTGCTGGGATTTTGATTAGGATTGTATTGAATCTATAGGTCTAGTTGGGATGAACTGACATGTTGACATTATTGAGTCTTCTGATCCATGAACATGCAATTTAGTTCCATTTATTTAGTTCTTTGATTTTGTTATCAGAATTATGCAGTATTCATCACACAGCTCCTGTGCATATTTTGTTAGATTTATACCTACATGTTTCCTTTTGGGGTGTGCTCATGTACATCAAATTCTGGTTTTATTTCAAATTCCACTTGTTCATTATCGTTATATAGGAAACCAATTTACTCTTTTGTATATTAACCTACTAGTAGCCTGCAACTTTGCAATAATACTTATTAGTTTCAGATGTTCTCTTGTGATTTCTTTTGGATTTTCTACATAGATAACCGTGTAGTCTGCTCTGAAAGGCAGTTTTATATCTTCCATCTCAATATGTATACTTTTTATTTCCTTATCTTATTGCATCAGCAAGGGCTTCCAGCACATTGAAAAGGAGTGGTGAGAATGAACATCTCTGTTTTGTATCTGGTCTTAGTAAGAAAGTTTTGAGTTCTTCACCATCAGGTATGATGTTAGCTGTAGTGTTTTTGTAAATATTCTTTATCAAGTTGAGGAAGTTTCCCTCTATTCTTAGTTTTTATCATTAATTGGTGGTGGATTTCATCAAATGATTTACCTGCATCCACTGATATAATCATGTGATTTATCTTTAGTCTGTTGATGTGATGGATTATATTAATTGATTTTCAAATACTGAACCAGCCATGCATCCATCCCTTGGATTAATCCCATTTGGTTGTAGGGTATAATTACTTTTATACATTTTAGATTCAATTTGCTAAAATTTTGTTGGAAAGTTTTATATCTACATATATGAGAGGTATTAGTCTGTAGTTTCCTTGTAATGCCTTTGTTCGGTTTTGATATAGGTTAATGCTGGCTTCAAAGAATGCTATAGAAAGTAGTCCCTCTGCTTCTACCTCTGAAAGAAGTTCTAGAGAATTGTTAGAATTTCTTCCATAAATACTTATGGTAAAATTTATCTGTGAACCTATTTGGAACTTTGCTTTCTGTATACTCTCTATATAAAATACTAATGAAAAGAAAGTCACCGTTTTGCATTTTTACAAATCTCTTTAGTGTCTTTATGTCTCTAAGATCTCTTTAATGTCTTTCTGGTTTAACAGACAGCTGGAATGTCATATTCACTCTCATATTCAACCTGTGTGATATGCTGTTTTAGTTAAAGTATATGAAGAAAATCCAGCCTCATACAAATATGCGGTTGAAAAAGTAAGTAGTATTTTAATAACTTTTTCAGATACTATTGGGTCTTCTTTGGTACTACACCAAAATCCCAAAGTGGTAGTTTTTTAAAGGCTAAGAGTAATGTGGAGTCTGAAATCATATTAATAAACTTTTCAAGTCCTGTTAAATTAAACTCCATTGCTCTATCAAGCATGTTGAATGATTTTTTACTAATGTATGCTTTTGTAACATCATACACTTTATTTGGAAAATATTGATTCTTTGAACTATGCAGATGTTCTATACTGAAACATTCTATTATCCAATACCAAAATAACCAAATTTGCTTATATCACTACCTATTTCATCAGAAAATTCTTTTAAAAACTGGTTAACTATCAAGCTTAAGGTGGTGAGTACAAGTTTTTCAAAATTCTTATTTTTACTTCAAAGTTCTAATTTTATCATTATATAACAAATAATTCAGTCGCTTAACTTTAACTAGCAGGCTCACTGTGTTCAATTTCAAGAAAACATTTGCCAAATAAAGATCCAAGTGTGAATAACCAGTTTTTCTATTACTCTTTTTTCAAGTAAAAATGGTGTTCCCGGGGAAAAGGGCAGTGAGTTTACAAGTGAAATAATCACGAGTGCTTTTTCTTCAATAACTTTGTTCTTTGCAATGTTGTATAAGTGCTTTATGCATACTTCCCCTGTTGTCAGAGATATTAAAAGGACTAATACTCAAGGGGTTGCAAGTTAATAAAATTAGCAACTTCATTACATCATTAAGAACATACTTAAATGAAACCCATGTGAGGACTGGAGCTCCTGGTCATAAATTTTCAAGGGTGATATTGCTACTACTCATTACTGAATAGAAGGGGTGATTTTCCTCATTGTCTTCTTTTATGCAGTGAGTTTATTTCTTCTGCATCCCTATGCTGACAGTACAGCTCTGGGGTGTCCACTTTGTGCAGCAATAAGATCTTATTAGACTTTCCACCTTGGGGGAATGGGAGGTGCTAGACTTTTTCTGCATCTCCATGCAGTGGTAAGAGCAGTAAATCACTGGTTCAGTAGAAACCCTCAGTGATAAAGCTATCGGTGAATGCTTATCTTCTAAACTGCTTTCAATATTTTAAACATCTTCTTTGGATTCTTTTTTGTTTTTGTATTTTTTTTGATTGACTGTTTAACATTTTTATTTATTTATTTTTAATTACTTTACTGTTGTTGAATTACCATTGTCTGCATTTTCTCCCCTCCCGTCCCCCTGCCCCATCCAAAAACACCTCCCTCCCTTGCTTCCACACTCCCTCTTGGTTTTGTCTCTGTGTCCTTTATAATAGTTGCTGAAAACCCTTCGCCCCACAGTTCCCTTCCCCACTCCCCTATGCCTATTGTTAGATTGTTCTTAATTTCTATGTCTCTGGCTATATTTTGCTTGCTTTTTTCTTTTCTTGATTATCTTCCAGTTAAAGGTGAGATCATATGGTATTTGTCCTTCACTGCCTGGCTTATTTCACTTAGCATAATGCTCTCCAGTTCCAACCATGCTGTTGCAAAGGGTATAAGCTCCTTGCTTTCTGCTGCATAGAATTCCATCATGTAAATGTACCATAGTTTCTTGATCCATTCATTTGCTGATGGGCATTTGGGTTGTTTCCAGCACTTGGCTATTGTAAATTGTGCTGCTATGAACAGTGGGGTGCATAGGTTCTTTTGGATTGGTGTTTCAGGGCTCTTAGGGTATATATAATCCCAGTAGTGGAATTGCTGGGTCAAAAGGCAATTCCATTTTTAGTTTTCTGAGGAAGTTCCATACTGTTTTCCAC
>PVJI01005654.1:0-94239 GCA_004026765.1 Micronycteris hirsuta | reverse complement strand
CCTGTAAATCTTCCTCCATTATCCTTATCGTATTCTTCATCTGTTCAACTATTTGCGTCCACCTATTTTCCAGTTTTGTTAACAATTTGATTAGAAGCATTTTAAATTGCGCATCTGATAGGTTGACTATGTTGTCATCCATTAGTTGTAATTTGTTGTGGTCCTTCTTTTTGGCCATTTTCCTTCTTTTTATCTCGGTGCACTTGTCAGCTGGCAGATGCCTGCGACCTGGGTCTCTTTTTGGATGACGTTGCCTCTGGGGGCGGGGTCTGGGAGGAAGCAATGGCGGCCCCCGATCACCGTGGGCTTCCGTCACTCCTCCTCTCCCCAGCTCCCCACCGCCTCCTCTGCCAGACTCGGCTCTGCTGGCTCAGCCCTGGCCTCTCTCCGGCAGCGTCGCTGGCTTGCGGTATTCACCCGTTGTTTGGAGCCACGCCCTGTTCAGGCACTGGCGGCCTGAGTAGCGGCGTAAGTAAGTCGCGGCGTGAGTGAGACCCTCCGTGAGCGCTGCTTCCTCCGCCCTTTTCTGCCCCGCTTACCGGCCTGGATGTTCGTCTTCTCCTACCTCCTGGGTGTCGGACTTCCCTTCAGTTCGATTCTGTCCGTTCTGGTTGTTTAACTCTTTGCTACTGCATTCCTTGTTCGGACATTCTGGATGTGCGGGCAGCGAGTGCGACCACCTACGCTGCCATCTTGGCGGAAGTCCCCTGTTTTATTAGACTTTTTAAAAACAGTTATTGATGTACAGTTCACATGCCATACAGTTCACATGCCATACACTTTACCCATGTAAAGTACACAATCCAGTGGTTTTTAGCATATTCACAGCTGTGTGCTCATTACCACAGTCAACACTAGAACATTCTCATCACCTCAGTAGGAAACCCTGCACCCCAATCCGCCGCCCCCCACGGGCCAAGGCAGCCACTGACCTCCTTCTGTCTCTGTGGGTCTGTACTTTTTGTACGTCCACGTAAAAGGGGTCCTATAGCATGTGGCCTTTTGTGACTGGTTCTGTCACTGAGCATGACGTCCTCAAAGCTCATCCACATTGCACTGCGAGTCAGAATGTCAGCCCTTTCTATGGCTGGATAACCACCCGCTGAAGGCTGGACCACCATATGGTTACTCCATCCT
Source organism: Micronycteris hirsuta (assembly GCA_004026765.1). Lineage (NCBI taxonomy): Eukaryota > Metazoa > Chordata > Mammalia > Chiroptera > Phyllostomidae > Micronycteris > Micronycteris hirsuta. The sequence continues at coordinate 93,102 of PVJI01005654.1, read as the reverse complement.
ATGACTACTGCATCCTATGGCTTCTGCATCCTGTGCTTCTGCATCCTGTGTCTACTCTAGCCAATGGCTTCTGCATCCTTGTCTATGGCAGCCTATGGCTATTCCATCCTATGGCAATGCCATCCTATAGCTACTCCAATCTGTGGCTACTGCAGGCTATGGTTACTCCATCCTATGGCTGCTGCATCCTATGTCTACTGCAGCCCGTGTCTACTCCAACCTACAGCTACTCCCTCCTATGGCTACTGTAGCCCATGGCTATGTCCCAGGGGCCCATGGACAGATGTCCTGCTTCTCGCAGGGCCAGGCAGCACCCCAGGGAAGCTTTCCCCCAGGGCTGCCTCTGAATGGCAGGCAGTTCTCTGGGACGCTGGAATGACTTAGCCCTCGGACTCTGGGGGTCTTCTCTAGGACTCACCTGTGGAGTTTTGCTGGAGGCTCACCCGACATCTTTCTCTACCTCAGATACCTGTAGTGACAAGGGATCTGCCATGCCCCATGTCCCAAACAACAGGGCTGCTTAAACTTGGCCTAGACCTGCTGCAACCTTTCTTTACCCTGACCTTGCCCTCTACCAGCAGCCTCCCACCCCTGCTGCCCCCTCCCCCGCTAGGGTCGGAGTGGTATGCCAGGACACAGAGTGAGTTGTCCCCAAGCCCAGGGGGCCAGCCCAGCACTGTGCTATTGTCTCCAAGGCAGGAGGGGCAGGATGCAATGGCATGTCCTTTACTTTGGAGGGACAGTTCACGGTCCCAGTCACTCTAAAAAAGGCACCAATGTGATGGGCCCTGGAACCTTTGTAGGGTTCACCCTTTTGGGAGGCCCGTGTCTTGCCAAGGCACCCAGAGTACTTGTCACTTCCTTCTCAGCGGGTCCGGTCAACATGCTCTCACTGCTAAGTCCCAGGCCGGGTCCTTGGGTTCTATCACCCCAGGAGAGGACTCTCTCTAGACATGTTCTCACATTGGCTTTTGATGGCCACCTTTTGCTTTAAATTGCTGATTAATAGAACTGAGATGATGATTTTTCTTTTTGAAGCTGTTGCCACCCACATCCAGTCTTTCCAGTGACCACCCCCCAACACTGAACACCTTGATACCTGGCCACATTTCACCCATGACACAGCCCTTTTTTACCTGGCTCAGCTGTCAACCTTCCAGCCCACACTTGCTGGGGTCCTCACTGCTGCCCAGTGGGGGACCCCACCCAGGAGTCTCACTTCCCCAGGGCCAGAGCTTAGGTAGGACCCAAGGACATGCTTTAGGGGGACAGTGTGCTATGGGAATGGCTGTGGGTGGGAAGCAGAAAGATGGGGGAGGGGAGGACCTGAGGGAGGTGTGAGGAAAGTCACACTTTAGCCTTGCCCTCCTTGAGGCAAGCGGCTGTTGGTTTTCGTGTCCGCCAGTCAGTCGCTGGCTGTGGGCTGCTGGGAGAGGGAGTCACTTCTGGAAGCTCCTATTTGGCCAAGGGCAGTGCCCCAGACAAGGGACACCTGGGAGCTATGACAGCTGGGCGCAGTCAGGACCTGGGCGGGAGCAGCCACCTGCACTGTGCCCTATCTACAGGTGACACGGAGTGCTGGTGACAGCTCAGGGGTTGCGTGCCAGAGGGCGGAGCTGCCCCGCTCGCTCTGCCAGCTGCCACAGGGTCAGAGGCCCAGAGGGAGCACCCTCCACCCAATTGAGTTCATATTCCGCCTCCCGGGGAAAGACCGGGCCTCCTGGGTGCTGCGGCCAGGCAGGCCTGGCCCGGGACTGCCGTCTGCAGCCTCGGCCAAACACCGTCACATCGTCCTTCTGTTGGACAGCCTCCTGGCATCGCCCTGACCCTGCCCACGCTCCGGGCACAGACGTGGTTAATCGGCAGAGCCGCCCGAGATACTTTCTTTGTGCTTTTTAAAGTTGTTTTATTTTTATAATTAAAAAAATTTTCAGAAGCAACGCACGTTTGCTTTTAGAAGTTGAAGCAACCAAGAATACATAAAACAGCAAAGGTCAAGCCTCTGACAGCGTGGCTGCTGCCGCCACACCCCTCTGTGAGCCCTCCCCCGCTGCCCTCCGGCCGGGTCTGCACAGACACACGCCTGTGAACGTGGGGTCGTTTTTGGTTTTCGTTTCCCAAACCTGGACTCGGGCGCCCCTATCGTTCTGCCATGGGCCTTTTCTCTTATCCACGGCACATTCTTCATGCCAGGGAGTCCTACTGGACTCCCCTCGGCCGCCGTGGGGGAGCCCCCCGCAGCTCCCACCTGGCTCCCCCAACTCAGGTCTGAGCCTTTATCCCAAATCTGGCGTCCCGGGGTGGACCAGGCCCCTGCAGTTTCTGGAGTTTTCCAGGTGATTCTCCAGATGAGCTGGTTGAGGTCCACCCGGAGAGTATTTCCAAGCCTCCCTATTGTCCTCCTCCCATGCCCATCAGCATGTGACAGATGGCATAATGAAACCGAACCCACGTCCGGCTGCCTGCCACCGCGAAAGCCAAGCTTGTGAGGCAGGTGAGAAGGAAAGTGGTTCATTCAGGTGCCAGCAGCTTGAGCAGATGGAGGACTCGTGCCCTTGAACCCCATCTTAACATCTCGGCGCAGACGGAGGTGTTTATTGCGGGGCGGGGAGGCAGAACAAAGAGACCAGGAGAGGGGCCGTGGACCAGCAGGCAGTGTCCTTGCGGTCCCGATGTGGGTCTTCAGCGTCGGCATCCTGGAACTGGTCGGTGCCGGCCACATTCCTGCAGCTGGGCGATCTCGTCACCCGCGGTCACGGTCAAGGCCGTTGCTTGTACAAGCAGGAACCAGGACTGCTGGTGCCTGCCCTATGCTCGTAAAGAAGCTGTCAGTGTGTGAGCTCTTTTTAGCAGTGCGTTAGCACGTCTTATTGCAATTCTGTGTCATGGTAAGTCAGAGTACTATAAAGTTTTTATTCCCTCTTACAACGACTGCCAGAATTTTGTCACAGGCACCCGGATGGGGCTGGAGAGCCTCCCACAGAGGGTGGAGTCGGGTAGCCAGGTACCTAACCTCCCGGGCGTAAGGTCTCCTCGCCGTGGGCGCGGGATGGTGGTTTCCGTCCCTTCGGGTGATGCTGGGTGTCCTTGGACAGCACCGTAAGGTGGAAGGCCAGTCCACAGGCCGGGAGCTCGGGCCTGGGCCTGCGCAGAGGACAGGAGGTCTGGCTCTCAGGTCCCCGGCCCCATCTGCAGAACGGCCACCTCTGCTGAGGCACATAGAGAGGAGGGGACCATCTCTTATTCTCCCTGCGTCTCATGACTCACGACAAAACCTCGCCCTGCCATTTGTGGCCCCCACCAAAGTCCCAAGAAAAATGTGTGTACAATGGGGCCTTCCTTGAAACTCTCCCCGCCTTCCGAGGAGAAAAGCTGGAGCACAAAGAGGGACCTGAAGTGTCCCCTTATCAGAAGCCTGATACGGGACTGGAATGTTGGCTGGAGCCCACGAGTTCAACAAGAGGAGCCTTCTACGCGATATGACCTTGTTAATCCGTTGCCCAGAATGTGACTGGAATCCTTCCTCTCTGGTCCAACTCCCCCTGCTGGGCCCGGAGCCTCTTTCCGGAATTAGCCGTTGCCCTGGGGCCAGGTCTCTGGGGGCAGGGAGTAAGTGTGGGGGTCAGGGCGGCAGGCACCCTGCAGGTCTGCGTTCCACTCCACCAACACCAGTCTCAGGTCCACAGGCAGGATCTTACCTCCAAATCTCATCTGTCACCTGGGATCATATTGCACTTTTTGAACAAGTAGATTCAGAATTAGGGGATGTTCGTAAAAACAGTTCGGACGGCATCCAAGGAGTGGGGAATGTCCAAGAAAAGGGCAGAAGGGAGGGAGGGAGGGAAAAAGAAAAGAAGAGCTTTTCCCTGAAGCGAGAGTACCCACGGGAAGAAGCAGCTACCTGGACGGCCAGTGGCGACAAGCCCTCCAGCCCCGTCCCCTGCCATGCTGTGCCCCCATCTCTCCGCGGTAGCCTGGACACCTCAGGTACATTGCTCCATTTCCACGTAAGACCTGTGAGATTTGACCCCGCTCTTGAACTTTCCTGTCTGTGCACCCCAGCGACGACCCCTGCCCTTTGTAAGGAGCCTGGTGTGTTCTAGGGGCCTCGAAGCACCCACACACGGGGTGTCTCCTTGGGAGCCACACTTGGAGCAGGGAAACGGGCCTGATGCAGGTCCCTTTGCTCGCCCTGGGCCAGGGCCAGGTGTGAAAGGGCTCCTCCAGGAGGGTCCCTGGCTCAGACAGAGCGGGGGAGAGACCTGCTGCCCTTGGCCTGATGCCAAGGCATCTGCAGCTGCATGACAGGCCCCCAGCAGGGGCACTGGGCTTCTCCTCTGGGAAGTGCACATCCCCGCCTTGTGCCTACGGAATGTGTTCTTTCCTTCACCCACGTTTCCTGCAGAAGGGGCAGGCAGCACACCTACCAGGCTGCATTCACGGGAAAGAGCCGGACAAAACACGTTCACGTCCTTTCTGCGTGAGATGAGCAGACATACCGGGGTGGGGGTGCTTGTCACTAAGAGAGTGTCTGTCGCCCACTGACCTCCAAGTCCTCCTGCTCACTCCTCTATGCTCAAGGTGAAGACATTGTTTCTCTTAATTAAAGGGACTGATGTGTATCCTCTGAAATCTGCCGAGGCCACCGCAGGCGGAATTGACTCCAGGGGACACTGTGGTGCCCACGGAAAGGACCACCGCACTCTGGGAGACGTCGTCCATGCAGGGTGCTTCTGCTTGTCCAGCAAGGGTGCAAGAATGCACTTAAAACATGCAAGCCACCTCCCAAAGCTTGAACTTCACCTACAGCCTAACTGCTCGACCTTCCTGGAGGCTACCATGAGTCACGAATGATACATCGGAAGAAGCTGCGTGTGCCCAATCAGAGGGGGTGAGGAGAGGCTTGAACTCCCTCCCCCTCTTTAGCTCTCCGCCAGCGGAAGGGTCCTGTGGCCCTGCACCCTCAGGCGTGACAGTGGTGACTTCCTCAAAGGAAAAGCACTGGGTCCCGCCACAGGGCCCCAGAAATTCCTGCTGTGGAATAAACTGCCCAGACAAAAGATTTTCAAAGCCAACCGTTGACATGGCGTTTAGACTCCTGTCTGTCTGGGTCATGGTCAGCCCCTCCCACCCCAAGCTGTCCTTCCCCTTACTGGACACCCCACCAGGGCTTTTCGCTGGTTTGCTCTCAGCAGGGGTCAGCGAACTGGTCTAGGGAGTGGCTAGAGGCTAAGCATCTGCGGGAGACCCCGCAACCTTCGGGCTCCGCCTCAGCCGCCACTGCGGGGAGAAAGCAGAGCCCCGGACAGCACACGAGACAAGGCTGGGCCAGGTTCCAATAAACTCAGGTACAAAACGGGTCGTGTCCACCCCGGTGCGGGGGCACTGGACGTGACAGGCACATGCTCTGGGCCGGTCACCTCACCGGCCGGGGCCTCCATTTCCTCCTGTGCAGACGAGACGGCGGGAGGTGGGCAGCAGAGCGGGGGTACCCGCTCCGTATTATTCTGCACCTTCACAGGTTGCTCTAAGGAGAGAGAGCTGCGTCACTGCAAACGAACAGTCGGCTCCAAGGCCTCTGGCGTCAGTTCCCTTTAAAAGGTCCCCAGTGGGCTTTCTGTGACTTTTTTGTCCAAAAAGACGAGACTATTGGGAGTAGTAGCTCTGCTCTAGGGGGAGAGGAGGCAGCACCGTTTGAAGCAATTTTGCCCCACATTCTCCCCGGTCTTTTGCATAAGAGCCCCAGGACCCTCACCCGCCTACAGAGAGGTTCCCTCCCTCCCTCCCTTCCCTGGTTCCAGCCATGCAGGGAGCCAGGCCCAGGGGCTCCTTCCAGACTGCTGTGTCAGCATCCGAGGGATGCCCAGTTCAGAGCGCATGTGGAGACTGGCACGCAGCCGGAGGTTGCAGGGTGGCCAACCCAGGGGCCCCGGCTGTTCCAGCAGCAGCCTGCCCTTGTCCATGAGCAGAGCCCAAACTCCCTCTGGGGCAGAGGGCAGTTACCAGACTAGTTTATGCCCATGGGAAGAAGGGCTGGTTTTCCCAAGTCCCTGCGGTCACAGCACCAGCCCCAGTAGGACCAAACTTGGCCGGGGTCCTGTGTGTCCATGGGGCAGGGCACCCAGTGGTCCTCAGCTCACCAGCTGGTCCTCATCACCCCTCCATCGACGTGGAAAGAACTGCCTCCACACTAAGTGCCATCTGGGCCAGACACACAGTGGAGGGGGTGGGGATGGAGTCCTTCCCTGTTCACAGCATTTGCAACCCCAGCAGGAAACATAAGCCCCTTTACGTGGGGGAAAACTGAGGGTCGGTGCCTCCAGCAAGGCCAAGGCACCAGCCGTCCCACAGCTGGGGGTGGAGATCAATGGCCCCCAAAGCTTTGCTCTCCTCCCTACACTCTATGGCCTCCCCAGGTGGACGTCCAGGTGGACACCTGCGCTCACCTGTATCACCGTGTTATCTGGAAGCAAAAACAAGCCAGCAGAAGAGACCATGGACAGAAAACCCACCTCCCACAGGACCTGGAGGGGCATCCCTTCCTGCTGGGCTGTCCCTGGGAGTCAGAAGGGATGAGCCGTCTTAGCTTCCCCCTCCACCTGCCCCTGTCAGGGGCAGGGGGCTCCAGTACTCCAGCACGGACTGGAGCACCCCGTGGGAAGGGTCTCCTAAGATCACAACAGTGGCGACTCCATTCTCCCCCAGCCAAGAACACAGGGCTCGGCCTGCTTTCAGATGGGAAGGAGGCTGGGGGGACCCACGCGTGGGAAGAGGGGGACCAGGGAGCCCAGGCACCGCCGACCCCAGCCTGGTTTGGACGGTTGATTGCTAAGCACTCACCTGACACCTTTACAGGAACCATGCCTTCCTGGGCCCAGGGCCGGTAAGTCAGATTGGGGTAGGCATGGGTGTGGGGCAGGGCAGCTCCCAGAGGACCTGGCTTTCTAGGTTCGGGGGGTTAAGGCTTTTCTGGTTAAAAACAAACAAACAAAAAAACCAGTGCCTGGCCAGACCTGGGCCCAGGCGGATGAGGAGGCCGGAGCCTGAGGAGGAGCAAGCTGGCCAGGAGGGAGGGCGGTGGCCCTGTGGGGAAGGGCCGTGGGGCTGGAATGGCATTGACATAGAGTGGAGGTTCCTGACCCTTTTTATGCTGGGTTAAGGCATAAAGTGCTTCTCAGGCTAACGCGTTAAGATAATACACGTGGGCACTGGCTGGTGTGGCTCAGTGGGTTGGGCATCGTCCCGCAAAGCCAAAGGTCACAGGCTTGATTCCTGGTCAGGGCACATGCCTGGGTTGTAGGTTCGGTCCCCAACTGTGGCATGTCTGAGAGGCAACTGATCCATGTTTCTCTCTCCTTCCCTCCTTCTTTCTCTCAAAATAAATAAATAAAATCTTAAAAAAAAAAAAGAAGATAACGTGTGGATTCCAAAGGAAACCAATGATGGTCAGATACAGATATCGGAACGTGAAAATCACGTGAAACATCACAGTGTCAGCTTGTCGAGGAGCACGGCTGACCGGGAGGCCAGGCCACCAGGTCTCCAGCCACTGTCCCGGAGGGGAGAAGAGGCCAGTGCCCTGTGACAGGGAAACATCTGTGACCAGGCACCACTCACATTGCCGTGACCAGTTGACATTCAAAATGGAGGAAGTTCTAAATTTCATTTAGAAGTTAGTAAAAACAAGGCGTGACTTTGTTTTTCCCTCAAGTGAAGAGTGGCGAGGCCAACAGGTCTTACTGAAGGTCAGGGGCGTGAGATCATCCGGACCCTGAGCCCTCAGCGTTGGGGTGCGGCGGGGAGGCAGCCCCAGCGAACACGGAAAAGGGCTGGGAGGGATTCTGCTGTTTGAGCAGGAGAAGGGGTGGGGATGGGGGCCTCCTGAGACCATTCAGTACTCTCCCCGTTGTCCCCACAGGGAACCCGAGGCCCAGAATGAAAAAGTGACCGGGTGGGGGCAGAATTTCAACTCGATCCCAGAATCCTCACTTCCTAGTCCTGTTCTTGTCCCCGGCCAGCCCATGGGGTCAGAGTTAGTATTTCCAGGACAGCAGGAAATGTCCTGCTGTGGATCCTCCAGGCAGGTGTTTCTGTGGGGAATAAACTTTGTCAGCCACAGCCCCCAGCATCGAGAGCCCCCGGCAAAGACGGGGCCCCCAGCTCAGCCCGCGGATGTGGAGGGTACTGGAAGCCAACTCCACCTTATCATCTGGATTCAGAAAACACGTTCTCCGTGGGGGTGGGGGGAGTAGATGTGGAAAGGTGTCTTCAAAGGCATCAAGCTTTTTTTCTTTTTCAAAAAAGAAATGCCCAGGCAAGGCACACCTCGTATGCCCTGAAGCTGCAGTGGCCACCCAAGCCAGCTCGAAGACCCCAGAGCCTGACCCGTTTCACTGCATCCTTAAACGCCCCCAACCATGATCAGTGTGGCCTGGAGCACCCACACCCCCAAAGGAGCCCCTAAACCACCAGCCACACTGGGAGAGCATGGGAGGGTGTCTTCTGGGCGCTGCGAAGGGAGGGCAAGCTGGGGAGGAGCTGCAGCCGGGACAGGAGCGGCCTGAGCTCCTGTCCCCAGTCTGCTGTCCCCCACACTGGACGCCCCACCCCCCACCCCGCCGGCTTGCTGGAGCCAGGGGCCCAGTGTTCTGGTTTATGGGGCCATCCAGCCTGCCTTGTCTTGTTGGGACCTGGGGATAATCACGCTTACCTCACAGGGAAGGTGTGGGGATTCATGACTTCATGCTGCCCAGCGCCCGGTGTGGGTCTGTCACCCTGAGCGGGGAGCCAGCATGCAGGAACTCAGCCCCTCTGACTAACTCCTGCAGGCAGGCAGGAGCCGGCAGCCTGGGGCTGACCAGCCTCCTCCCCCAAGGCCGAACCCGTGGCCACTGAGGGTTCTGGCCCTGAGAGTCGGCTCCCACTCCTCCGTCCGAGGGGCTTTCCAACACCTGTTATCTCCGGTCCCATCCAGAACTTTCCCTGTGTGCAGCCGCCAATGCTCAGGCCTGGGAGCACTGACTCAGCTGGACAACAGCCCACAGGCAGACAGGTGAGAGTCCTGGCGTGAGGTTCCGGGGAGCAAGCTCAGCACCCGCCTTCCCGGCCGTGTCCTCGCCACATGCAGGAGCCGCGAGACATCCGGCCGCCCCTCGGTCACAGGTCTGGAGAGCACGGGACAGGAGGGGGCTGGCCCTCGCAGCTGAGACCACCGTTTATGGTGCTCCGGACTGTCCTCGATGAAAGGGGTGTTCCCAGTGCCTTAAAGTCACATGAGAGGGACAGTCTCAGCTCCCCAGGACTCTCATAACCTACTGGGGCCCAGCACTGTCATTTTTCAGTCACCCTCAGGCACTGTCCAATCAACGAAAAATGGAGCTTCCGTGAAAGAAGAGCAAGGCTCCCAGATTTCCGCAGGGATGTCTCTGCTCCCTGCCCTCCTGGGGCACGGTCCGCAGGGCCACGGACCATGATCCACAGGCGTCCTGGCAGGGACCTCGGTCACCTCGGTCTGCCATGGGCAGCGCCGCTTTAACTGCAGCTGATGTTCTCACTGTTCCGGAGGCTGGAAGTCCAGGATCGAGGTGTCAGCAGGGCTGGTTCCTTCTGGGGCCTCTCTCCTGGGCATGTAGACGGCCGTCCTCTCCCCGTGTCCTCACAGGGCCGTCCTTCTGTGTGTGTCTGTGTCCTCATCTCTCTTCTTATAAGGACACCAGTTGGATTAAATTAGGGCTCTATGATCTCATTTTAACTTAAATGCCTCTTTAAAAGGTCCTATTTCTAGCCCTGCCCGGGTAGCTCAGTTGCTTAGAGCATCATCCAGATACACTAAGGTTGCAGGTTCGATCCCCCGGAAGGGGCAAATACAAGATGCAACCCGGTGGAACAACAAATCGGTGTTTCTCTCCCTCCCTCGTCCCCTCTCTAAAATCAACATAAATAAATAAATAACCCCATCTCCAAGCACAGTCACATTCTGTCACATTCTGAGGAACTGGGCGTCAGGACTTCAACATGTGAACTTCCAGGGAGACAATTCAGCCCACAACACTCCCCTCAGAAACTCAACACGTCCTTCAAAGAGGGACTTCCCCTACTTTCTCCAGGAAGGCCCCCAGGCCTGCACCCATGAGGGACGCCCCACTGTTAGCATCAGCAAACGTCCACACAGGCCTGCTGGGTGTGAGGGAGGCGTTGCTGGGCACTGTGGGCCTGCAGGAGGTCTGCCGGGCCATCGGGCAGGACACCGGCCCTGGAACGTTCGTTCTGACTATTCTCCCCTCCCGACTCCCGTCCCAGCACGCTGTGTCCATCCCGAGATGCTGGTTGAGCACCTACTCTGCGTCACCACCTGCTGGGGGACAGGGAGGGTCCACAGACCCTCACACACGACAGCCACACCCTGCCTTCAGGAGCTCTCATTACTGTGCCCTTTCTCTGTCTCCCCAATGAGATTGCAATTTCGGGGACATGGGGGTGCATCTTACAGTTCTCGACATCCCCCCGCAAATGAGTAGCCAGCATGCAGTGTGTGTGCCACTGGCTTTTGTCCACTGTCACTCAGGTCCAGAGCGGCGAGCCAGAAACCCAGCACCTCTTCCCTGAGAGAAAGCTGGAGAAAGTGAGAGCTTATCTCTGTGTGACAGGGGAGGTGTGCAACATTTTCAGTGCCAACAACCCTCTGAAAGCTGCGGGGGCTCCTTCGGGTCCGACCTCGAGGAAGGCCGCGCTGGCAGGGACGAGGGGCGGGGTGGCAGCTGCCCAGGCCAGGAGCTGGGAATCAACTCTGGGGAAGTTGTCTCTTGTCCTTCCTTCTTTCTTCTTTTTTGATGAAACGAGATTGAAAGTGGCCTTTAAATGAGAGCAGGCAGCTCCTCACAGTCCGGTTCCTTCAGAGTCATTTTGTCTTCTTAAAAAAACCCAGCATTTATCAAGGGTGGGATGCCTGGTCTGAGTGGATTTACAGAACGGCTCAGCCTCTGGCAGTCAGGAATCTCGGGGCTCCCGTAGCGGGGCTGAGGGCCGGGGACAGTGGCCGGGGGGCCAGGGGAGTAAATCTCTGACCCACTTGATGGACGCACCATCCTCTCACCTCTCCCATCTGACCATCTCTTCTTGGGGGATGGGAAGATATCAAACCAAATCCTCACCCCAGACTGGGAGAGGCAACGGGAAGGCAGGTCAGCCCCGTGGGGCACCTGGGCCTGGAATCAGGAGTAAAGAGACCACATGTGCCCAGCCAAGCACCAGCTGGGCCAACGCAGAACCCAGGACCGGCCTGAAAGTCACTCCAGCTCCGGGTAAGACGGAGCCGATGTCCACAGGTGGTGGCCAGCTGTCTCTCCAAGGAGGACCCGTCCTCATGGTTCCAATCGTCTTATAATTAGGCCCTCGCTGTGAGGCTGGTGTTTTATTATAATGACAGCTTGGATTTATGAAGCATCTACCTGCAAGGAATGCAGGCTGTGCACAGAACTTTCCTCAGTTCCAGCGCCAAATCGCTGTAGGGTCTGCGTTGGGGCCGGGAGGGGTTAATTGGCCATTACTGTTAATGAGGCCCGGCTACCTGGGCAGGAAGGGGTTAAAGCCCAGGAATGGAGCTTAGCTTTTTTTGTCCATTCTTGGTCCCAGACTGGCTGTGACACCCACCAAGGTTCACCAAGGCAGGGAATACTGTGGCCAAGGAGGGTGCCAGTGGCCACCCCAGAACGCCCAAGGGAATGAAGCTGTGGCAGCTGGTGGAGCCTGTTTCCAAGACCGGACCCCGGGGCTCCTGGGCTGGCCTACCTGCCGGGAGTGTAGTCACTGGGGGAGCGTTGGTGTTAGTCAGACCTGGCTTCTCTCTCCCCCTGGCCACGGCCTGTCCACGTCCAGAAGGCCACCAGCAGCAACGGGGCATTTGCCGCATGCGAGAACGGAGGAGCACCCAACCCCAGCGGGCCAGGACACAGTCAGAAGGTAATGTTGGTGAAAGCATTGGCAAGTCTCCTGGAGAAAGTTCCCTCCAGCACCAAAGAGAAGGGCGGGTCTCCTGTTGCCTCTGACCCTGGTGACACGTTTACAAAACAGGTGGGAGACTAGTTCCTGGTTGTGGTCCTTTCCCTTCCAAGGAGGGGATGTGGCCACCGTGGTCAAGTCTTCCCCGTGAGCCTGGCCCCACCTAAGCCCCCACCTGTGGGCATCACCCCCACTCTGCAGCCCCTCCATGGCGCTGCTCTGACTGCATGAGCACCAGGCTGCCGCGGGCCACCTCAGGGATCCGGGCCACAGGGCCCCACATACGGAAGCCACAGGAACCACAGGGGATGGGGAGTAGGTCACCGAACATATTCGGTCAGGAGACGGGGCTGGCCACAAGCCAGCATTGACCTCAGGTAAGTGAATTCACCTCTCTGGCCATCGAAGTGAAGGGCTGACGCCCTGACTGGGGACCCCGTCTTCCACTCCCTGCTATGGGCGTCCGGGGGCATGACCAACTCCAGGTCCAGAGCAAGAACAGCCCCAGACAGGCCCACCACTTCTTGTTGGGCCAGAAAGCAAGGGCGCTGGCACGCCAGGTCAGGAGGACAAAGGGGCCACCAGGAAGGGCATCGTCAGCCAAGGATGGGGCAATTGAGCTCCCAAAGAAAAGCATATGCTGTTGACCAAGATACTCTGAAAATATATCCCCCCCGAGTTCCCAAGGATGCCCTCCGAAAGCCACCTCATTGCCACCAGTGACACAGCCAGGACCCCCATCTCTCACTCTGAGCGTAGCCATTTGAAGGAGGTAAGCACCATTACTTTTCCCAGGTGAGCTTTGTTTCCGGGTTGAAAGACAGCCCCAGCTGTTGTGGCTAAGTTCCTCCTCATAGGGAATGCGAGCTGATAAAAGTCAAAGGAGCGATAGAATAACAAATCCCCATTTTCCTGTCCTTACTGAGGTCATAAAGGCGTAACACGCCTCGGTGAGTGACATCATTGGTGAAAGTCAAGGGAAAGGGTGGCCTTACCTGCTGGAACTACCTGAGATGGGCACCTGTCTGCGGGAGCTCACTCAGTGCTCCTGCGTTCTGCACAGACTCAGTCCTGGGCACACCTAAGGGGTTTGATGCTGCTGCTCCTGCTGTCCAGCCGGAGCCAGAACCAGAAAGCTACCCAGCCCCCAGCCGGCCAGGTCAGTGGGCAACAGCCCGAAATGATAGGTTGGGTGATGCTGGGTCATCCATTCAGGAAATAGAGGCACGGTCCGGCTGTGGCCCTTACAGAGAGCTGTGGGGTCTCTGCCACACGGGTCCTTAATGTCCTTTATGGGGTAACTCTGCAACAGTTTCTTTCCCATCATTTTGCAAATTATTTTAAAGATTTTATTAATTTATTTTTAGAGAGAGGGGAAGGGAAGGAGAAAGAGAGGGAGAGAAACATCAATGTGTGGTGGCCTCTTGCACGCCCCCTACTGGGGACTTGACCTGCAACCCAGGCATGTGCCCTGACTGGGAATCGAACTGGCAACCCTTTGCTTCACAGTCTGATGCTCAATCCACTGAGCCACACCTGCCAGGGCTATTTTTTATATTTCTAATAAACCCTTTTGGCCACAACGAACTAAAAAATAATAATAAAGTAACATGTTAAATCAAAAAGATGATTGGATTTCTGTCTCTCAAGAAAGTTGATGTGAATGCCTAACTTACACAAAATATTTGTCAAAGCGTATCATCCACAGCGTGGGCAGTGACGTCCTGGAGTGTGCGAAAACCGGAAGACACAGATTTGCGTCATAAACCAGAGTTTACTGCAAAGCCAGGATTTCTTGTAAGACTGTCAAAAGACAAAGACCGAACACACACCGCTGAGTGTGGCTGTCACTCTGTGAAGATGACGACTTTCTATTTAGTTCAATGACAACTCTAATTTCATTCGCGTTCCAGCCTCCCTGCGCGCTGACGAGATGAAGAGATAGCTCCTTCTGGGTTGGCTGCACGAGCAGAAGTTTTCACAAACGGTTGAACGATGCCAGCTTAATGTTATCAGATAGCTCAAATAGAAAAGCCAATTAAGTTAATTTGAATAATTATTTAATTTTTATTCAAATCACTAAGTAAAAATAAAGCTTTTAACACCTATGCCGTTGAAGGTGTGTCCCTTAATGTTTTTAAAAATGCAAAGGGTAAGTGTAAATTCAGTTAAACATTTAATATTGATAATATCATTTGTTTTTGTTGTGATCATACCAATATGAACGTCATGCAGCATCCTCGCAAAAATGCACTGTCATTAAATTACGCAAGTGTAGAGCAGAAACACAGCTGTAATTGCTTGTAGTGAACGCGTAACTCCAAAATGAGCCTTAACAGACTGCAATTTATCTCTACTTGAAATAAAAGCTGCAGGTATCAAAACTTACGCATATTTTTACATATCGAGAGTTAGAGTAACTGAACTCCAAAACCTCCGGGACGAAGCTCAGGTAGATTACAAACCAGGAGTACTCGATCAGGGCAGTGCGTGCTTTCTTCCTCGGAGGGCCACTGTCGGTCAGATTGTAGCCACGTGTAGCCTTTGAAAAAACCGTCTCTGAATCCATTTGAATTACTTACAATGGCACTGGGTTTGCATGCGTGTCTTCTAGACTTGGGTTGCATTTTGTTCAAACTAGTCGACAAACAGCTAGCCCAAACCTTCTTCTTTGGGAATGTTTAGCAAATTATCGCAATTGCGGAAAACAAGATCACAAGCTGAAAGAATGTTTAAATTTATAGCTGCGAAAGGGAGAGCTGAGTACGTCACATGATGTCTGTCCAAACAGTGTGCAAGAACGACTGGAATTCTGAGATCGCTCCTTGGAATATTGCCATTTACGGGTGGAATTTTGGTAGAGCTTGTATTTTAATTGGAAGATATTTTATTATATACATATAATATATATATTTGGAGTGGAATAAAATGAAGTAGGTAGGCCTATGATTTTTAGCATTTACATTTGACCAAGCATTCCAAAAATCATCATGAAAAAATGCCTATTTGACACATTTCCCCTTATAAAAACATTTATGAAAGAAAGATTCCCTGGATGGAAGCCCAGACACAGAACCTGTGAAAGCATCTGGGCTGAATCACTGAGACTTTTATGACAAAAACCGTGAGACTGTTTTTCCTGCAGAGTTGGCTCCGGAGGCAGCCAGCAGCGTGCGCGGGCCGCGCACGCATCCGATAACATCGGGCTCTCAGAGAGGTCTCCATGTAGCTCGTCGGCAAGCTCCAATCACTCGTCACAACACGCCTTCTTCAGGAAGACTCCGGGCAGTTTTGTGAGAAATCAAAAGCAGAGAGGCAATTCTGAAAATAACACATCCTTCTGAAAAATTCCACTAAAGTGGCAATTCAAGCAAGCAAGGTTAAAAACCGATGAAAGAATACGAACATTTAGCCATAATAATTATTCAGCTCATAGTTTGCTTTTAATATCGAGATAAGTAATGCAGAGAAGGATTTTGTGGCTTTAAGGTAACAAACGTTATTTTTATTTTGTAAAAAATATTTCCTTTTTCTCTGTAAGTACAGTTTTCGCTTTATTAGAAACACAGTTACATAGCACCCTTGTATTTTTCCCCTGTCTTTATAAGCTAAGGTTTCTTATAGAGCAAATCTATTTTCCCCCGGCTTTATTGAGTTATGATTTACATCCAATTAAATCCATGCATTCTGAGTGTGCAATTTGGAGAGCTGGGCAATTGCAAACCATCCCGTAGCCGCTGCCGCAATGCAGATAGAGGACTGTCCATCCCTCTCGGGCTCCTAGGGTTTCCTGAGTTTCTTGCATCCCTCTCCTGAGCCCTGCCCCTAAGGACCACTCATTTTGACTGCATTTAAACAAATTTTTAAACAATTTTATTGAGGTGTAATTGCCAGTAGTCGTCTGTACCTGGTGAAAGTGTGATAAGTTTTTGACTCATGTACATGCAGTTGACACCATCGCCCCAGCGAGGAGAGTAAACGTATCACGTCCGTCCCTCCATTGAAGGGACACAGTCTGTTGATCCATCCGGCCTGGGGAGGGACAGCTGAGCGGTTTCCACTCTTGGCCATCATAAGAGAAGCTGGTATAAACATCCGTGCAAAAGTCTTCCCGCAGACACATGCTTTCATCTCTCTCGGTCAACACCCAGCAGGGGAGTGACTGGGTCACGTTGTAGGTGTAGGTTCAACTTCTTAAGAAACCGTCAAAGGGGTTGTACCGTTTTATATTCCCGAGAGCAGTGCACAGGAGTTCCAGTTCCTGAGCAGCCTTGCCAGCCCTCGGCATGGCCGCCTCGTCATTGCGCGTGTGGTTGTGCATGTACATGGTGACCGTCCATTGGGGCCTTAATTTGCATGGCCTCCATGCTGGGTGCCAGCGAGCATCTTTTTGAGTCCTTATTTGCCATTCTACAGTCTTCTTTGGTGAAGTACCTATTCAAATAATTTGCTCTTTTTAGAAAAAAAAAAGGGGTTCTTGGCTTACTTATTATTGAGTTTCGATAGATCTTTATGTCCACTGGATACAAGTCCTTTATCAGATATGAGGTTTGCTCATCTGTGGCTTCTCCTTTCATTGGCTTAGCTGTGCATTTCAAAGAGCAGAAATTCTGAAACTTGACCAAGTCCAGTTTGCCAATTTCCTCCTTGCACAGGTTGTGCTTTTGATGCAGCATCTAAGAAATCTTTGCCTAACCCAAAGTCACCAAGTTTTCTCGTATCTTCTAGCTTTTTCACTGTTTTAGGTTTTACGGCTAGATGTACAATCCATTTTGAGTTTGTACGTTGTTGAAGATACGGTTCTGAAGTGTAACCACATGAATGTTGCTGAAGTTCTGGTCCCCCTGCTGTGTTCCACGGGTCCATTTGTCCAGCTCCATGCCGGTGCCCACGCTGCATTTGTTACCATGGCTCTGTGATAAACTCGGGGTCAGGCCGGGGAGGTCCTCCAAATGTTTCTCTCGGTCAAAGTTATTCTGATTGTTCTAGGTCCTTTGCATTTTCTTATCAATTTTAGATCCGGCTTGTCAATTCCTGAAAAGAACAACAACAGGCGCCCGCCGCAGTATCGACTGGGAATGCACTGAACGTAGAGACCAGTTTGAATCAACTCAAACGCGATTATTTTGTAGGTTCATGTATTAAGCCTCTAGTCTAAGCATTACTAGTTTAAAATATTCCATTTCAGTGGTCTTTAACCCTCTTTTTATTCATGAAAAAAATGTCTTGATTTGGACAATAAAATCCATGGCAACTGGCCCTGAGTTCGAAGTGACCATGGAGGGACAAGGCTGTCACTTCCTGAACCCAGGGGCCAGGCTTAACATTAGCAAAACATTCCATGCTTTGTGTGTGACGCAGAATAAAAGGACACCATCGCCTGTGAAATGCTGCCGAAAACTTGAGCCCAAATGGAGGCAAGAGGAAGAAGTTAAATGACAACAAGGAAGGAACGGGCGATCCCAGAATGGAGCACATTCTACAGGACGAGCCACCCGGTTTCTGCAAGTCAATGGATTGTTTGTTTGTTTGCTTGCTTTTTTAACAAGGGAGAGTTTCCCTAGATTAGAAGAGAGCTAAGAGATCTCACAGCCGAGTGTAATGAGCATGCCTCATCAAGATCCTGACTCAAACCAACAACTAAAAAGGGAACTTTTTGAGACAATTAGGGAAATTTGAATATGGACTCATTTTTAGATAGTACCCAGGGAATAGCATTAACTTTGTCAGAGGAGGAAATGGCATTGTTATGTTGCGGGAAAGCGCTCGTAAGGTTTTGCATCATGACGAATAATACTAAATTATGTAGGGGATGGCCTGGCCTAATGTCTCCGATTTGCTTTAAAGTACTTTATTGGAAAAGAAGCAAAGAAAAAAGATGGCTAACGCTGAAGTGGCAGAATCTTGATAATTGCCGGGCCTGGAAAACTCGATCATGCACATCGAATTTACTATTCTCTCTACTTTTAAAAAGATTTGAAATTCCTTAAAAAAAAATAAAAAAAGAAAGGAGGGATGAGTAGGGAGAGCCAGAGGATTCTGGGTACTACAGAACAGACCTGGGGGTGGGGTGTAAATGACACACTATTACCGAATGGACCCACCCTTGTGCTCCGGAAGTCCCCCGCCCCATACTAGGTTCGTCTTGTCTGCCGCCAGGGAAAGACATCTCTCAATGCCAGAGATTGGTGAAAAGGAAAGAGATTATTTATTTAAAGAGTTATACAAATTTAAGAATAATGACTTAATGTCTTCATTGAGATCCCAAAGTCCTTTCGAATACCCGCAAACGCACAGCCCTTCCTTCCCCGTCTGCCCAGTCTGGGGTACCGTACCTCAGAAAAAGAAATAGAAGTCCGTGGTTCTTCTCTGCCCAAGCCACGTGGTCCCAAAAAGACCCCGCAGGGCTGCCACCCTGGGTTTAAATCCCAGCGTCAATCTTCCTCAGCCGCACCATTTCCGACTCCGCCCACAACTGGCCACAGCTGCCGGCATTCCCGTAGTTAGTCTGGGCAGGTGCGGCCCTGTGGTGTGCAGCCAATCATCTGCAAGCTCTTACGCAGGCTCTGTAACCAGGGGGAGTGCCTGCCAGTTACATCATGGGTTGAAGTCACTCCCATGCCCCTGGCTCAAAGCAGGGCCACAGCTGTTTAACATGAAAATATCTATGAAACCAGTTAAAGGTTATAGATATGTTAAATGACCGTTCTAGAGGTTATCTGCAAAACTTTTGCTATTCAAAACAGCTCTCAATGGCCCTGCTCCACATGTCCCATTCCCCAGCTCAGACTTGTGGGGGTGAGGACATCCTATATATATTTTTTCTAATATTTCCTGAACACCCTGAGTTCTGGACCCCATTATAAATCCCCATTTGGGGCTCCTCCTTGGCTGCACCCTGTTACATGGGGCGGCGAAACTACTCTAACTGGACACAAGTCATACATCTATCCAAACCCACAGAATGTGCCGCATGAAGAGTGACCCTTCACGTAAACGAGGGACTCTGGGTGATGATGACACGCCCACATAGGCTCACCGACTGTCACACGTGCACCGCTCTGGTGGGGGACGTCGATAGTGGGGGAGGCTATGGGTGTGCGTGGTGGGGAGCAGGGGGATGGGAAATCTCTCTCCCTTCTGTTCAATTTTGCTGTGAACCTAAAACTTCTCTAACAAAAAAGTCCATTTAAAATAGAAACTAAAAGCAAACAAGACAGAGGTGTGGGCAAGTGATTAATTCTGGCCAACGAGACCCAGAGACCTAGTGGGGGCTTCTGGGAGAGTATTTCTCTCATTCTTGATGGAGAATTCCTCTTTTACTCTGAATATTACTGTAGGCACCTGATGCCGGGAGCAGGGGCAGCTGTCTGGGCACCGCGGGGGGCGGAATCCGCTGGAAAGGACAAGCCAGCCGCAGGGCTGGGGGAGCAAAGATGGAGGGAACCAGTCCACGTGGACATTGCTGAGCCAGTGAAGTGACCACCCCCACTGCAAGACTGAGCTATGCAAGAGGACAATTTTCCCTGTTTGTGTGAGCAGTAAAAATGTTTCCTGCTGCTTAAGCCACTTCCGGCTGGGTTTTTCTCGTGCACATTATTAAGTCACCCCATTTGGCATTTAATGAATCTCATGCATACGTGGGTCTTTGGGGGTCTTTGCCCCAGTACTTTGTACATGACCACGGGGCTTCCTCTTATCTCCCTCCCAACTCCTCGGAGATGCCCTACGTATATCCATCCAACCAGCATCTACGTAAACTTATCTATTCAAGTCTAAGTCCAAAGTCCCAGCCCTGCAGCCAGGCCCTTCCCAGGCACACACTCTAGAAGCAGGAGGAACTGTGCACACAGATGTGGCCACCAAGAACCCAGTACAGAGTTGTCTCTCCAAGGAAACTGAGTGCTGGAGTTCCATAGGGGCAGAACCTACCAGAAGGCTTCCTGGAGGAGGCGGCCTACAGACTGGGCTGGTCGTGCCTCAATGGGTGGAAATAAGAATGAAGGTGGGCATTGAACAATCCCAGGGTAACTGAAGAAAAACAAAGTCCTAAAGGAAGAAACCCCCCCTTCCTTAAGGGCATCTTGGCCTAAGTAAAGAGTTCGCCTGAGAGGCACATCTAGAAACACAGAAACTCGGACTGTGGAGGCCCTCCTGGGCCTGTGCAAGGAGATGTCCGAGCGTCCTCAGCCACATGGGAAAAAGAAATGTGATGAATGAAAATGTCAAGTCCTTCATTTTCAGAGTAACGCATTGCACTCCAGGGTAGCAGTTTGTCCAGGGGCACAGGACTGGACTGCCGGCTTCCCGTTCAGGATGCCGGTTCATCAGGCAGGAGACACATGGCCACCTCCAGGTAAGGGTGGAGATGACACCTCCCAGGACCCAGAGGAAAATGAGGATTCCCATTTTCTGGTGACAAACAACTAAGGTCCCTCTCACCTCTGTATTGTGGAGATAACCCCTAACTTAAATAGGAACTTGAAAGACCAAATAATTAAATTATTAAAAATCTAGTACACAGTAATAGCTCAGGATATGATGATTATTCTTCTTGCAAGATCTGATCAGCTGATTGAGGCAAACGGAAAAGATCACTCTTTCTGGCAACAAGGCTAAGCACTCACTTATTAAATCCAATTTAAAAACCATCCCTGCCCCTCCCCCACCCCCACATACATACACCCATTCTCTCTCAAGTGAGCTTCTGCTGAGAACATTCGCTCATCCACCAGCTAACGAACTGAGGGCAACCCATTTAAGGGCTATTTTATAATTCACTGTAATGAACTTGCTATGCCAGCCCTAGGCATTAATGAGCCCCCAGAGGAGCAAGCGTCATGGGGAAGGCAGCAAAGCGTGTTCCAGGTGTCCACTGGGTCACAGATGGGGCAGCAGAGCCAGGGCACTGTCTAGCATGGGGGTGGGAGCTCGAGAGCACCCTCCATGTGGAGAATCAGTCACCAAGCCCATGATCTAACCAGTGACCAAGTGGGGACTCTGTGTGGTCACAGAGAAGGGTCACGGTGGGTGTGGGGGCCTCTCTGTGGGGGCCCCCTGTGGGCCTCTGCTGTCCCTTTGAAACAACAGTCACTCAAAACAAGAATCTCACAGCAACTGTGTTTTGACCTGCTGGGATGTTTGGTGTGTCTTGACAGTCTTCCAGAAGGGGCTCTACTGCCGTGCGTCATCGATGGCACAGGTCCCAGTTCACGTGTTCTTCAGAGGAGGACGGGGAACGTAAGCAGTTTCCCGGAGCCCTAGAGACTGGGAGGGAGGGAGGGAGGGGCCAGCGCACTCACGTGGCCGGGGGGCCCTTTGATCAGAAGTGCACGGATTAGGAGCAGGTTGCATTAACGGTTAGATGGTGAGCTCATCTTTGCGTCTGCAGGTTATTCTCTGGTGGTTTGGCAAAGATTAAAATGACTCTTCCTAATACAGTCTGGGGACAGGAGCCTGGATGGGAGAGCTCTGGATCAAAGGCAGTTGGATTTCCTGGCATAAATACGGATTTCTGAGTTTCTGACTGCATTGATGAATGAATAGATAAGCCAGAGGAAGGAAGGAAGGGGAAGGGGTGGGAAGGGATGGAGGGAGCAGGGAGGGAGTCAGTCTGCCTATAAAGTCAACACAATGGCCTGTTTCTCTTCCGGGCCCTGGTTGAGGGCGAGAACCCTACTCTTAAGCAACAAACTGCCTGCTACCGGAAGGAAAGGAAAGACATCCAGGCAAGTATCATGCAGGAAAAGGACTGTGAATGTCCAAGAGGAAGCAGAGACGGTGCAATGGGATTTGAAAAGGAAAGCCTGTAGTGCTTCGTGACACCTGACAGTTATGGCGCCTGTCTGTACTCAGTGCCACCCGAACACACTCCCAACACCCTTACCAGGTGAGCACCTGCTGTAAAATAAAGCAGGTGAGTGAGGCCAGGTAACTCTCCCAGAGTCAACCAAGTCCGTGGTGGCACCCCATGCCCCCACCCCCATCCTCCGTCCCTCCCACCGAGCCCGGGTCTCCTTTGTGACAGGGAGCCTACCTGGCCCGGCAGGTGCACTCCAGTGGGAGAATGCGTTACCTCCATCGGCTAGGTCTCCAGCCAGTGGAGGAAGTTGATTCTGAGTCGGGCTTGACGATGAGGAAGACTGTCACAGCGGTCAGCACCTGATACGCAAGACTTTAAGGACAGGAAAGTCTACAAAATATCCCAGTCGAGAGCTGCCATGAAGAAGGTCAGAGGTAGGAAACGAATGTGTTTTTCACGGGCCTCACTTGACACTTGCACTGCGACAAGGTTTCTTTCCTTTTCCCATTTTTCTTAAAACTCATGGTGATCAGTAGGAGGAAGGCAGCCCTGCTTCTAGGCGGCTAATTCTCATAGCCTAAGAGGTGGACTAGACAGGAAACCATAAGGTGGTATCCAGGACAACAGAAGGTAATTGAATACTGTACATGCTTGGCCCTGCTGGAGTGAGCAGAAATCAAACATGTCAGAAAGACATGGCAGACCCCTGCCAATCGCTCTCATTATCAATTAGGATGCATTGGGCTGCAAGTAACAGATTAACCCATCACCCGTGCCTTTAGCAAATGGGGGCCATCTTACTCCCAGCACAAGAGGACTGCAGGTGTGTCCTTGATGGAAGCTCCTGAAGTTCATCTCTTTGGAGCCAGCACCTCAGCAGTTCTCAGCTCATTTCTCAAGGTCACAAGGTAGCTGCTACAGCACTGCGGTCAAGCTCCCTCTGGTCCAAAGGGAGGCTGGCCTTGTGAGTGAGCATTTAGCTCTCCATCCTCTGGGGTGGAGGCAGGCATCCCACAGTCACTCTGAGCGCCCACGGGATCCCTATACACAGCTTCTGCAAGACAAGCATGGTCCAGGGCCCACCTAGAACTCTGGGAGAGAGGGCATGTTCTCATGGAGGCCCTGCTCCGGCTTCCCCACCTGCAGCGTGACTCACCTGGCTCTTGTCGCAGCCTGCCCCGGCTGTAAGCATGGTGTGTTTGCTTCCTCCCTGGAGAACTGCCAGCCTGAATTTTTTATGAGCCCAGTGTACACAGGGACGGGGTTCTGATGAAGGCCACCGAGGGGGCAGCCTGTCTGCAATCTCACACCTGAGTGCGGGGCGCCAGGGCCTCAGATGAGGGCCACAGGCTTCCTCAGAAGAGGAGGAGGAAGGGGTAAAAGGGACTGGACAGCCACTTCTCTGGAACAGCCAGAGGTGGCCAGAGCAATCCCCTCCTGCCGCCCACCATTTCCAGGTGCCTAATCATGACTGCGGTCGCTGGCAGGTGAGGGCGGGGAGCGCTAGGGGCAAGGGCAAGGGCACGTGTCTCTCGTTCCCAGCACACAGCTCAGGCCTGAGCAGAAGGAGCAAGAGCCCAGACTGGGGTTACTTTCCAGTTCCTGGCCGAGACAAGGAAGTTAACCTTTCTGTGCCTGTTTCCTCTCTGACCAGGAGGTTGTTGTGAGGATTATGTGCAGCAATCCCCGTGCGATAGATTACTTGAAAAAACAGTCACCATGGTCACCCTCTCTGACCCACACCCCTTTGCAACGTGACTTTGCAGCTTCTCTTCCCTGAGGTGGAGTCTGTTCCACGTGCCTAGAACCTGGGCGGGCCTGGGACTTGGGCTGGCCAATGGGATGCCACACAGGTACCATCGTGCCAAGGTGAGCCCTGCTTCTTCTGCTGGTGGGGGCACAAAATGGCAGAGCCCAGAGGTGTGACGTAAACGGCCCAGGGGATAAGTGGCGGAGGCCAGAGGCTCGGCCCGCAGGACTGCCCAGGCCAAAGGCCACATATACTCTCCCCACACGAGAATGTCACCTGGAAGGGAAGCAGGCTCTTCAGAGACGTAAAGGAATCATGTCAAGATTCTGTCCGTCGTGGCAGGATGTTCATGGGGCACTGAACTCCAGATCGGGGCACACCTGCCCCGCAGGTGTCTTTGGGTTACTCAGTAGGACAGGTGGGATTTGCAGGTGGAGCGCATTCAAGCGTGCCAGAGCAGCAGAACTGAAGGAAGCCCCTTTCTGGCCCGTGGACAGAGGGCCATGGGGCCCGCGGGGGAGCTCGGCGTGGGCCGGGGTAGGCCTTCACGGGCTGTCTTTTTAAAAGGAAGGCTGGAGTGTTTCTAGGCTGTTTGCTTCATTTGTTTTTAGGTCATCTCCCTATTCTTCCCACAAAAGATATTTTCTTTTTTGTTGGGGGTGGGGTAGGGGGCAGGGAACTGAGGGCCTGCCCCATCCTCTGGTCTCGGTAACCGTGGCTCAGTACATGGGGAGGTGGGCTGGGCCTGGAGGAGCGGGAAGCTCTGCAGCCCAGCACCGGGGCCTGGCGTTCCAGCCTCGGCAGCAGCTCCCAGCCTGGAGCTTGGGCATCAGGGACATGGGCCACCAGACAGTGCTACAGGACCCGGCATAAATAACGCCCCTGCGTTATTACAAACTCATAAGCATGTAATTCTATAACATAACAGTATCACACTCGAGCACGCCGTATGATATTTTAGGTGAAATGTTCATATTAAAACTATAAATTATTACACCCTACCAACCACACTCAGGCAGGCCTTCCTACTGCCAGACGCTGTATTTTGTCTTTAAAATCATCCAGTAGCCAAAATACTGAAGCAAAAACATGGTCCACGCAGCTATCACTGCAAACCTCCCGTGTGTCTTTACATTTTACAAGCAGGTCCCTGAATAAAACCTAACGGGAAGGGTTAACAGGCACGCCCCGTCAGCCCCGGGGCCTCAGCCCCTTTTACCGGCGGGTCCCTGGGAGCCTCGTCTGCAGGTGACGGGAGCTCTCTGGACTCACCTCTGTCTGCCAGGTTCCTGCTTCCTCCCTGTCCTGCAAAGAACACGACGGAACTGCACAGCCACCAATGATGATTTTGCTGGAGTCCACGGCTCCTGCAGGAAGCGGGTGCTCCAGAAGTGTCAAATAATTGAAGGAACCCCAGGTGCGTGTCAGAACGCCCAGCTTGGAAGCCAGGCTGCTGAGCCCCGTCAGAGTCGGTGGACTCGGAGTGGGGCCCGAGGACTTGCATTCCCCGTGAGTTCTGGGTGCCGCCGATGCTGTAGGCTGGGGACCCCACTTGGAGAACCCCTGGCTGACTGGGTGAAAGTGTGTTTCCGATGTCAGCAGCCTGACTGTGTAGTGTGACTCTGAGGGTAACTGGGTTCACAGCGGGGGACAAGCCCCTCAGCCTCTGCCTCAGTTTCCTCATCTGTGAAACTGAGAACAATACCTACCCCACATGGCAAATGACACATCAGCGTTATTTAAAATGTAATTAAGTACGGCAGGGTAGGGGAAGAAGCAGAGTTCTGCCTCCCCTGAGCATCCTTCCTTACCTTCTATTCCCACCCCACTGGGCTGGCTCCCGTCCCAGGAACAGGTCCTGGCTCCCCTAGGCAAGGAGACCTCAAGGTCAAATTTAGACGCCCAGGCCAGGGCTTCAATCACCTGCACTTACAGAACCGGGAGAGCCAGTCCCTCTGCATGCAGAGTAAGTGCTGGCACCAAAAGGGGAAGGGCAGAAGGAGAAAGTCCTGTGGAGGAATTCGAGCGAGCCCAGGGCAGCTGTGAGGAGGTGCTGTGTCGCATACTTCGTCTGTTTCCCAAAGAGTCGAGGGTCCCACGCCTGTACCTCTCCCACATCCCCCAGGCACTCCCACGCCACCGTCCCAGAAATCTCTGCTCTCAGGCTCAGGGTCCAATGCAAGGCCAGGTGGTTGACCTCCCCCAGGGACAGTTGCACCCGTTTTGCTGATGGTACTCTCTCCCTGGAGAAATGAAGGCCCTTCCTTTCTGTGTGCCTGGGGCTTCTCTCCAGCCTGGGACTGAGAACTTTCCAGTACATCTCTCTCCTTTCAACCTTTCTTTCTAAAAATCCCTACCAGAGCCGCTGGAGAACTCTCTGGAACAGAGATCCCCTAGCTACCATCATCATTGTTCAATGCTCACCAGATGGCTCCTCATAAGCAGCCCGACCCCATCTCCCTCTCGTCTGGGGACCATCAAGCATCAGGGCATTTCCCACCTCCATGCCTTTGCACCTGCTATTCCCTTCTGCATCCGCCCACCCACAACTTCCGAGGCCAGCCTCCCAGTGAGCCTGCTTCAGGGAACTTTGACGGTCACACTCATCTCTGAGCTACCACACTGTACTAGGGCCGCCGCTGTTTATATAACTGTGCCCTGGCCCTGCTTTGGACAGTGGCCTACTCTCACGTCTGGATTCCTCCCCGTGCCCCAAAAGGAGAAGCCTCCACAATAAGCCTTCTGTTCACCACACAGGCAGGGTCTGAAACTCGAGCCGCATCTGATGTGGCCAGCTCACCCCCTCGCTGCTCGAGGGATGAGCTCTGGGCTCTGAGGATCTGCGACCCCGTTCCAGCCTCCTCAACAAGCTGGGACAAGTTCAAGCAGCTCTCAGAGACTCTGATTGCTTGTTTGCAAAACGGGGCTAACCTCTGACTCAGAAGAGTAGGAGCAGCCTGGTGCAGGCACGCCCGCCTGAGTCGGAGGCAGAGTGAGGGCCCAGCTTCTGAGAAAAAACAGCGTCAGGCAGCCGAGGTGATGACCAGCTCCCTGCTTCGCCGCAGACGGACCACCTACCAGAAGCCGACGTGGCGAGCCCACCTGCAGGGAGGATGAAGCAAAGAGCAGGGCGGTCAGGCTGTGTGCATCTCCACAGCCCAGGGCAGCCGCCCTGGCTCACAGGCCCCTATCCAGCCGGTGCTCTCTGCATCTGTTCTAGAACATTCCTTTCTCTTGCCTACTCATTAGGAGGCATCTGGACCTACCCTCCAGACTAGAAGGTTCTTGGTTTGGATGTACTAACGCCTTCAGTTCGGCATATCCAGGCCACCGAAGGAGGCAGGAGCCGCTGGGACAGGCCTGGGTTTTGCATTTTGACAATCTGGGGGTGACTGACCGTAGTCTTTTTTCTTCTTGGTGACCAGGGCTAGGGTGGATAGGACAGGAGTCTTTCATCACCCCCTTCCCCTGTGTTGTCTTCAGAAGGCATGCAATACTTGTCAGTGGACTGAGTCAAAAATGGACCCATGGGAGAGGGGGATGGTGGGGGTGGGGGGACAGAAACTGTCCTCACCTGGCTGCTCGCTGAGTTACCTACTACACAGCACCCTGCCTCCGTCAAAGGGCTGGCACGGCCTCGCTTGTGCATCGTTCCTGGAGGCTCTGGAGCTGTATTTGGGCCAGAGACCAAACAGCCCACAGACACACGTCTAACACACACACACACCACAGAGACATATGCACGTGTGTGCATGCACATATAAACACATGTGATACACGTAACACATATGAGCATACATACACATGCATGCACTCACTATACATGTGTTGTAAGCCCAAACAACAGCACACCAGGGTTTATCTTTTTGTTTCAGATTCTCACATATTGGAGGTTGGTTCAGGCTCAGGAACACGAGACTGAAGGTAACTCGTGGTCCACACATGTGCACATGAGCACAAGTTCATGTGTGTCCTCAACACTCAGAAACCCACAGGAAACAGTGGCGGAAGAGACCCATTCCTCTCCACCTATGATTCCGAGGGCAAGAGAGAAAAACCATTCTAAGGTGCAGTGGAAGTGAAAATGGAGCTAAATGTGAGCTGTCCTTGCCCAAGGTCAATTTCTAAGACAGGAAGCCATGCACTTGGGCCCTGTGCGCACTGTGGGGGTGTCAGAGCCCAGCCAGTGCCTCCCCCAGAGACGGTTCTGGGCTCCGTCTGCACCCAGCTGAGGGAATAGAGGGGTGAGGGAAGGGGGTCTCTCCCCGAGGGCTTGCAGTGACCCCCACCGCCCCAGGGGTGTCAGGCCAGTTGCAGACATCTCTCTCAGCAGGCGGTGTCCACCTGGGTGCATGGACCTTGAGATCAGCCGCTGGCCAGCCAGCACTGGCTGTGCAGATTTGGGCCTATCTCCAAACTTCCCACAGTTCCCTCATCTTCAAAGCTGCGGTGCCACCAGCCACTTTATGAAATGATTATGAAGATAGGGAGCGTGTCTGGTAAGCCCTGAACACACTGTGTGGTTTAAAATAAGTGTGCAACAAATGTGTGCAACAGGGTGAAAAGCTGAATGGCCAGCAGCCAGGATACTCAGGTAAAACAGGAATCATCTTTGTTTAGGAAAATGCACCCTTAAAAAGGCACCTGAGGGCCTGGACACTATAGAAAAGAGAGCAGTTCCTCCAGCAAGAAGCCAGTAAGAGGAGGGGGAGGGGAGGCAGGGAGCAGCTGGGGCGGGGGATGGGTGGGGAAGTGGGGGTTAGCTTCAAGATTCTGCAGAATGTAACATTTCCTAGGTGGTGGCCCCTCCCATGTTCCTCTAACTGTAGACAAATGCAAACAAGGAAACACAAAATCTCCCCCGCAGATAACTCCTTTGAAAAATAAGGGCATTTCTTGGTAGAGGATCCAAACAGTACAGGAAGGTACAAAACAGAGAGAAACTCCCCCTGCCCCAGCTCCATGGTGTGCCTCACATAATCTCTGTTGCTGAGATAGCAGGGGCCACTGGCCTGACTTGCAGCTCCAGTTCACTCTGCCAGCAACTTGGGGTCCCCAAGCCGGTCCCAGAGCTCAGCGCACTCTCTGCCCCAGGATGGTCTGGGTTTCCGGAGCTGCTGTAGCAAATACCGCACACTCAGAGGAGCAAAGATGTGTTCTCTCACAGGTTTAGGGGGCCGGAAGTCCACAGAGAGTCCAGAGGCACTAAAGCAAGGCAACAGCAGGGACGGCTCCCTCTGGAGACTCCAGGGGAGGATCCTCGGTGCCTCACCCAGCTTCTGGTGTCTGCCCGTGTTCCTTGGCTTGTGGACACATCACTGCGGTCTCTGCCTCCCTGGTCACGACATGGCTGCTTCATCTTCTGTAGTCAAGTCTCCCTCTGCTTCCTTCTCATGAGGATGCTTCGGGGCCCATCTGGATGATCCAGGAGCATCCGCCCATCTGACCTCAAGGTCTTTAATGTAATCACACAGGCAAAATCCTTTCTTTGCCGTACGAGGGCATATTCGCAGGTGCCAGAAGTTAGGACGAGGTTGTCTTTGAGGGCTGTTGTTCGGGCTACCACAGGGACCACACCTGAGTTGGGGGAGGGAGGGGCTAGTTAAGGGGCTCAGCCCAGTGGTACAAGATCAACTGTGCATTCAGTTCTGACCCACTTCTTCTTTATTTTATTATTATATGGTAATGTGTTTGTTGATTTGAGAGAGAGAGAAACATCAGTGTGACAGAGTAGCATCAATTGGTTGCCCCCATAGAAGCCCCAACCAGGGATCAGATTCGCAACCTAAGGACACACCCTGACTAGGAATAAAACCCCCAGCTTTTTGGTGTACGGGACCATGCTCCAACCAACTGAGCCACACTGGCGAGGGCCTGGCCCACTGTCTTCTTAAGAAGCCCCATCTGGTACATGACGTAGCTTGCGTCCCCACCAATGTTCCCAGTGCCTGTAACCCTGCCAGGAACCACGGCTTTTCCAGAGAGAGACTCCCTGGCCCCCCAGTACTCACAGGATGCTTCATGCCTTTCAAGGCAGTGGAGCCAGCCCTGGGCCCCAGGCCTGCGGCGTTTGGCCGCTTCCCAGCTCACGTCCTGAATGACAGCTCTCTCCCACCTACCCGCCCCCCCCAACCACCGCCTATGGCCCTCCACCAGCTGGCCCCACCTCTTGCTTTGCTCAGCTGCCAGGAGGGCCCCCAACACCTCCTTGGGACCCCACCTTGCCAACCACAGGGTTGCTCCAGCATCTTCCTCTCTTCTGCACCTGGACACTCCCTCCTACACACCTGGCGTCTTGGTGGGACCTGAGATCCACCCCTGATCTGGCACCCACATTAGGGGTGCCAACTGAGCTCACATTAGGACCAGGAGGGGAGATGGTGGTGGAAGCAAAGGCAACCGTGAGAATGGCTCATGGGCAGGAAGTCCACATGGGGTCTCTGCCCGCCGGCTGCTCACTTGTCTACAGGGGACCACGGCCCTCAGGACAGGAGCAACAGTGCAGACCTCCCCAACGAGAGCCCACCCCTGTGTTCACGGCCATCAGCCAGCACCTGGGAACCCCCACGACGGGCCCCGAGAGCCCAGAGCGGGTCCTCGGGTTACCTGTCTGGCTCTCTCCTCTGTAATTAGCAGCCGCCAGGTGGGCAGCTGGTTTGGACGTTAAATAGCTTCCACAGGTGCAGAGCCACATCGTCCCTGACCTACGCACCTCCTCGTTGGCCAGCGACCATGACTGCTTCCCCAAAGGGGGAGGAAACGTGTGCTGGTACCATGCGCCGCCGGGCGGATCCTGAGTCCACGGGTTCTCGCGTTTGCCGACATTCAAACCGCGGACCGTTCTCGGGACAGCGGCGGGGGTTTCTGTCCCGGGGGTGGGGCTGTGTTTCTAACACACATGCCTTGTTGTATCGCCTTCCCTTTGTAGCTCTGTGCAGATATTGTGCTGTTGTTGTTTTCAACATTTATTCACATTTATTTTTTGCTTTTGGTGTGCTCACGGAAAACTAGAACACCTTCAGATACTGTGTTTTTGACCAGACCCTCCACCAGCACATCAGTCGGGACCCACCACGGGCTCAGATGGCAGTTACTGTCTTGCAGCATTAAAGTATTTTAAGTTAAGGTAGGTGCATTGTCTTTTAGACATAATGCTGTTGCACATTTAAGAGTTACAGCATTATATAAACAAAACTTTTCTATGCACTGGGAAACCGAAACTTCCCGGGACACACTTTATTGCGATATTCGCTTTTTTGTGGTGGTCTGGAACCGAACCCCCCACATCTCCAAGGTCTGCCTGCATTTTCTTCTTGTCGTCCACTGCACGCCCGTGGCCACCTCCCTCCTCGGCCACGCTGCGGCCAGGCTCCTCGGAGCCCTCTTCTCCACTGGGCCTCAGCCTTGGCCTGTACGGACTTGAGCGAGCACCAGCATTGCTTCTCACGGCTCAAGGCCACAGCCCTGGGACGGCCTGGCCCCCGTCCAGTGCCTGCCGGAGGAAACTCAAGGCTGCCGACAGCTGTCTGTTCGAGCCCACACCCCGAGACGGCGCCCCTCTCGGAGCAGAGGTGTTTCCCGGGGGCCAGCCCCTCTCCTCACGTCCGTCCTTTGTCCTTTTTCACTCCCCTCGCTCCACTGAGCCCCCGCTCACCCCTCCCTTCCCTTCCTTCTCGCTTAGAAGTGCTACACATCGAAGCCGAGTGCAGCTCTGCTGGGCTCTCCTCCCTACGCAGCAGTGTTGCGGTCTGTCCTTCCCACTTTAGGGGGTGCCCCGCTTTGCTGATTGCTGACACGCCCGACAGCAAGTCCCCGCTAGTGTGTGGGGGGAGGGGAGCATGAACTTGAGGGCAAGAGCATGGCTCTTTGTGTCTGATCCCCCGTGTCTGACACAGGGCCTGTGATGGCAAAAAGAGAGAGGAAAACATGGAAACATCACCTATTCTAAAAATTAAATAAGAATTGAAAATGGCATGTGACTTGGTACCAACATTTTAACTGTCTTCCCAGCTCCCGGACAGTAACCAGGCCCGATCGCGGGGTTCGCTGTGCCCGCCCCCAGCTCTGAAGCCCCCAGGGAGCTGCGAGTGCAGCCCAGCCCTGCAGGGCCAGGCTCTGCCCTGACAGCCTGGGTTCAAAGTCTGGCTGTGCCCGAGTCCTCGGGCAACTCGCTGAACTGTGTACCTCAGTCTTCTCATCTGTAGAATGGGGATGATCGAGGCCACTCAGCTCAAGGCCATCCTGAAGATCGAGGAGCCATTCATTGGCTGGGTTGTCCACCCGAGAGCCTCAGCTGCCAAACTGACACATCCCTCCTCTGCATGCTTCCGGGCAGACGTGCTCAGAATCTCCCCATTCCAGGAACCTGGAGTGGCCCATGTAGTGGACGCACGTGGGCAAGGGTGTCTGAATGTTAAATGATTTTTTGAAAAGAAGGTCAAGCCAAGAAATGACATCTTGAGACATGGCTGGTCCCCAGGAACTCTACTTGGACAGAGCAAACCCGGCACCTGCTGCCACCAGCCCGGCCCGCCAGAGGGTCCCCGCCAACACATGCTTCCACCAGCCCGGCCCGCCAGAGGGTCCCCACCCTTCTGAAGCGTGTGGCCTCCCACAGAGCACGGAGAGCCTGGGGGAGGAGAAGATGACTGGTGCCCGAGGTGCCACCCTGGGCAGGCTGGCTGCCCCTCATGCTGGGCAGGACAGCTTCCTGCAGCACAGCTAAGGACGGGTCACCCCTGGCATGACAGAAGGGGTCAATGCAGAAAATAATAATAATAACAACTCTCCCATTACACTTAAGGAGGGTAGAACATCCCCTGGTCATCCCCGTTGCTACTAATGTCGCTGTGCCTAGGTTTGAACGAGGAGCTGGTGTTAGTCATTCATGAGGAGTCCCACTGAGGGAGCTTTTGCCCTAAAACATCTGCTTTCCTCTTTTTTCTTTTCCACTGTTGAAAACAGTATTATACTAGTAGGTAGGGCAGCCTCCTAACTGATAGCTGGCATTATTGCCACACCCCAGACATTGGCAGGTAAGCCGTCCTGGTCATTGTAGGGAGCAGGGCACCCCGCTCAGCTTCTCATTACCTGCTTCCTGTTCCCGTCTGTGTTCCCAGGGCTGCCTCGAGCTGCACCTGACGTGAGTGTGGGGTCCTCACGGAGGGCACAGAGGCTCAGGTCATGATCCCTGTTTCCTGACCTGAGAGGTGCACCGACCCGGGTCAGGTGTTGTCCCCTTACTTCTAAGATAGGGAGTGTGACTGGATCAGGGCAAATGCACCTCATTCTTGGAGAAACGCCCGCATGGGGAGTGACCACAGCCGCGTCCACGCAGAAGCACGTGTTTCTCACCAAGCTTGAGACAACTGCTCCCGCAGCCCACACGAGGTTCCTGGGGAGGAAGCCCCATCCTGCCACCATCTCGGACAGCCCGACGCAGGTCCACGAGGACAGGACGGCGGGCACTGGGAGAGAACACCAACAGACACGCCAGGAACCGCCCTCCAAATTCTGCTCCTGGACCAGGTGGCCACAGCGCACCTGCAGAGCCTGCCCTCTGGGCCCTCGGCTTTAGTGGGTGGAGAACACACACACAGACAGGCTCTTTCTGTTGCCCTGGGTTGACACTTTCTGTTTGGATTCTGTTCTAGAAGCAGTGTGTCTGTGTCTCTGCCTTCCGACTTCGATGTTGTCTTTCACCAGATGACATAGGAACTCTTTCAGCCCAAGTTTCGCTTTTTAAAAGCTGTTCCTGAGACCCACAGATACAATCAGACACCCCTGAATCTCCTGACTTTGGGGGTCTGGTAGACAGAGTAATGACACCCCCAAAGGGACCCGCGCCCTGGCCCCTGGACTCATGGATACACCCCTTATACTGCAACAGGGACTTTACAGGTGCGGTTTGATCAAGAACCTCGAGCTGGGAGATTTTCCTGGATTACCCAGGTGGGCCCAATGTCATCCCAGGGGTCCTTCGAAGAGGGAGGCAGAAGGTCAAGGTCACAGCAGGCCCTGTGACGACCGAAGCGAAGAATGGAGTAATGCCGCCAGGAGCCCCTAGCGCCTGGAAGAGACCAGAATGCTCCCTTGGAGCTTCCAAAGGGAACCAGCCCAGTCAGCACTTCCGTCTTAGCTCTTTAAGACCCTTTGTGGACTTCTGTCTCCCAGAACTGTAAGAAAATAAGTTTGTGCCATCTGGAGCCACTAAATTTGTGGTATTTTGTGACAGCGACCACAGGAAATGAATACAGTGTTCACACTCTGGACACTGAGGTCTGGCAGGGATCTGCAAGAGGCCAAGTTTCACCCACGGACAAGGGTGGTCCCCCGGTGAGGCAGGAATCCCCTCCATCCACTTTTGAAACTGTCTTTCCCTCTCGGTGACAGCAAAGTCATAGACAGAGCACCATCCCGGAGCCCCTCACACCGGGCCCTCCCTCACCTGCCATGAGGCTTGTGGTACCTGCTCCGGGACTTCTGCAGGATAAAAGTTCAGACAGGAGGCGATGCCTGCCCCGGGGGAGTTTTGCTGAAAACAAGATGAATACAAGAGGGGACAGAGTCTATGAGAGCCCCTCAAAACCCGGCAGCAGGACACCCACCTTCGAACAGGCCTCACCCACACCTGAGGAGTGCAAAGGAACCCACCTAGGCTGCAACAAGAATTTTACACCCGCATGGCATTTTCACACCGTAGTTTCCACTGCCTCCCACCGGCTCACGGGAGGACCTGGAGGACAGCAGGGCCACAGTGACCCCTCCTCTCACAGCTGGCGCAGCTGGGGTCCAGAGAAGCTCTGCCATCCCGCCAGGCCCCCAGCACAGGTGTGGGAACCTCAGCTGCCCTGGGAGCAGCCTCAGGACATAAAAGCAGCAGGGTCAGCGACCTCGCCCGCCCAGGGCCTCCCAGCCTGGCTGCAGGCGGAGGCGAGGTGCCCTGGGGTCTTGCCTTCTGGACGCTTTCCACTTCTTCCCTTATCTCATCCCTCAGGCAAGGGCTGGCTGCTTCCTTCCTCTTCCCATGTGGACAGACAACCGCTATTGATCTTTGCTCCCAGCAGCAGCGCCCACTTGCCTTTGGAGCCACTTTCGAAATTCCTTTCCCAGGCTCAGCCCTCGCCCGGAGCCATGGCCTTGCCAGGGAGGTTGATGG
This sequence comes from Micronycteris hirsuta, assembly GCA_004026765.1. NCBI lineage: Eukaryota > Metazoa > Chordata > Mammalia > Chiroptera > Phyllostomidae > Micronycteris > Micronycteris hirsuta. Next base: position 58,395 of record PVJI01005654.1, on the reverse strand, counting down.
ATGAGGGCAACAGTGAGTAACAGCTGCATGCCTTTACTCGGCCCTCCAAGTCTCAGCCTGAGTCCGCACGGGTCCTGGGACACAGGCACTGGGACCAGGCCGGTTGTGGCAACCAGGTCTGACAACAGCGGCTGGGACTTGGACCCAGCTCCGAATCTCGAGTCCAGCTTGCAGAAGCTCCTCTGTTTCTTGCTGCCAGACTGTTGGCTTCTTTCGACTCCCAGCTGCAGCATTTCCTCGTCCCTGCTGCTCCCTGTCTCTGTTGAGCGGTCGCCAATGGAAACAGCACGTGCAGAATGTTTACATCTTCCAAATCCTCTCCAGCTTCCCAGAGGTGTCTCCTGCTCCAAAGCAGGACAGCAGGGGCTGTCCACGGCCTGATGAGTATGAAGCGTCTGCTCCTGCTTCTGTGGGAATAAACAGGACCACCCAATGAAAACAAGCCCAGGCTGTGCCTTACACAAGGGGATGGGCGCCCATCGCTTGGGTTGGCGGAGGCTCAGAGGCAGGCGAGGGGCTGGGAAAGAGCTTTATGGAGGAGCTACGGGAAGCCTTCTGGTGTCCTGAGCAAGGTTGGCCTCACGGGGAGGCTGGGCGGGCTCACTGGAAGTGGGGCGACCTGTGTCATTGACTCGGGGGACATGTTTGACTTTCTCTGATTGGTCCTCGGAAGTGAGAATAAAAATTAGCGAAGCTGGTACTCACTGACCAAGTCCTCGCCGCTCTAAGCTGCAGAGGGAGTGGGTCACCCTCTTGTCACATATGCTCTGGCCGTTATCTATGTGGGGGAGAAAAACTTCCCCTCCTCCCTCTTAGGTTCTGTTACTGGGGCCTGCAATGAAACTGTGAAAAGCCACTACCCAGAGAAAACGGCTTATTAAATATGCATTTCAAAGCCAACAACAGAAGTAGTTGGCTCATTAGATGGTTAAAGGCATATACACCAAACTTAGTGGGAAAAAGGGAAGGGGAAGAGAATGGGTTTTATGGGCTTCTTTATCTATGGGAAAAACAAATAAGTGTCTTCAGGAAAGACAAATGAGTTTTTCGGAAAACAGATAGAAGAAAATGTGCGATGATGTTTCTCTGAACAGGTATGAGTGGATTTTCTTCTGTCTTCCTCAGGGCCCAGAGAGAGAATTTACAGCTGCCTCATTTGCCAGAAGTTGCTGCTTTTAGTCAGATAAGGGAAGTTTCAAAGAGGCTTTTTTCTGCATCCGTTGACTCTAAAATGTCTTGGGCTTAAAATAATCTTTATGACAACTCTGGGCATCTGAGGGGGTCCCCGCATCTGTGCACCCCATCTCCCACCACCGTCAGGGCGAGAGGGAAAGGCCTTCCCCAAGCTGCCCCTCTGGTGGGTGGCAACGCCCTCCCACGCTGGGGTCCTTCCCACCCGGTCACCCCACTCCCAGAGGGGGCACCTGGAATCGGGTAAAGATGAATTCACAGAAGAAAATCCTACCCATCTATCCATCCATCCACTCCCCTGCCCACCCACCCACCCCTCCATCCACTCATCCACCCATAACATGATTCAGCAGGAGACACTCAGACTCTAAAGTTCAGTATAACGCAGTCCCTAGTTTAAGCTGTCCACACTCTAGTCCAGTGGGAGACAGAATCATAAAGAATTATTGATGTTATAATAGATATAAAATTCCAATGAGTTATTGTATAAACTACCTGTCCATCCATCTGCATCCCAGAGCAGAACGTGGCCAGCACACTCATGGAGTGCTGAGAAGCTGTCACCACGCTCGTGAGATGGGAGCGCTCCCCTTTCTCATGCACGGTTTCATATCGTCCAAGCATTGGTCATTTTCATAGTAGGAGTGGGGTTTAAAGGGCACTTCAGTATTTCCTTATTGCTGCTTGCGCCCCTTCTGCACCTGAACTAACCCACCTTCCACCACTGCCCCGTCCAAGACTCCCACCCCACCCAGAAAACCAGGGCTCCTCAAACCCGCAGCCCTTGTTCACCTTGAATTCTGTCTAGAGCGTTCTCATCTCCATCTTTGCTGGGGAAATTCCCCCGATTCCTCAAAACTCACCTTAAACATCTTCCTGCCTGAATCTCACAGCACTATCTGTCTGCTTCTAAGATTTTGTTGGTACTGCCGAAGCTCTTCAAGAATGTGCATAATATTTCCACATGGAGGCACCATAACTTATGTTATCAGTCCCTGGTTTGGGAGTACAGCTGTTAATTCGTTCCAGAACTCGTGATGAGTGCCGAAACCGACGAGTACCGAATGATGAAGCGTTTTCTCTTGCCGGGCAGGGTCGTGACTCCTACAAATTCCAGCAGGTGTGATTTTGAGTCCCCAGCAAGTGCCGAGTGTTGAAACACTTTTTTTCTCTTCCAAATGCAATGAGTACAGGGTTTGATGAGTTTTGAAGCCGATGAGTACTGAGGCAGAGCTGTATTTAGGTTGTTTCCAACCATTGTAGTATAAATAATGCTTTAATAAGCCTTTTCATTCACAATTTTGAGTCATATCTCCGCTTCCCTGTGGTGGATTTCTCTAGGTCAGAGAGTGAGAACGTATTTTAAGGCTCTTCCTAGATTTTTCAGGAACAGGTTGTAAAATCTGTGCTCCGCACCAGTGTGTGGGCACGCTGCCCCGCCCCCAGCCTCACCAGGATGGAGAGACATCATTTCAAAGAGTATGCGTTTCCATAGCTGAAGATGCTCCTTCTTCACTGCCTTGATTTGCACTTCATTAACTGTTAGTGAGATTGAGTTTATAAAAATTATCGTATTGTTAAAAGTTTATTTGTACAACGCAGTGGTTAAAGGCTTCGGAATTCAAGATGAACTCAAATCTTGGCTCCGTGGATTAGAACTTGGAGACTTGAGGGAGATTCTGTAACCCACCTGACCCTGTGTGTCCACCAGCAAATGGGGGTCAGGCAGGGGCCCCCCTCACAGAGCTGCTGGGAGGACCCTCCGAGACCTGAGTGCTCCACAAACAACACCCTCACGGTTGTCACAGTTCTAAGACCTTAATGTCTTCCGTTCGTCTATGCGTGGTTTTTGACCATTTTTTGGCTGAAGCGAATTTCTCACATTAATTTATAAGAGCTCTTCCATATACGCAGGTGTTCATCCCTTTGCTTACCCATGCTTACACAGATTATTTTTTCAACATTTACCACTTATTTTTACTTTGCATTGTTTTTCCTCCAGGAGGTTTTCATTTTGTGTAGATGAACATACTCCTAGGTTCATGATTCCTTCCAGTAAGTTTAGGCCAACAATTCATTCCCAGAACTGAGATCAATTAAATGCTTTTCTCTCCATTTTTAAAAAATAACTTGACTCTTACATTTATCAAACTGACAGTAACCGGAGGGGAGGTAGGAGAGGAAAATGGGGGGAAATAGGAGGGAAGGGTTTTTCAGGAACATCTATGAAGGACATATGGACAGAGCCAAGGGGGATGGGATCGAGGGTGGGAGGCGGGGATGGCTGGGGTAGGGGGAGGGATGGGGGGAAATGGGAACAACTGTACTTGAACAGCAATTTAAAAAAAAGAAAAATTAGCCCTGGCTGGTGTAGCTCAGTGGATTGAGCGCGGGCTGGGAACCAAAGGGTCCTGGTTCAATTCCCAGTCAGGGCACATGCCTGGGTTGCGGGCCAGGTCTCCAGTGAGGGCCATGTGAGAGGCAACCATATATTGCTGTTTCTCCCTCTTTCTCCCTCCTTTCTCCTCTCTATAAAAAATAAATACATAAAATCCTTTAAAAAAAAAAGAAAAATTTTTAAAAAAGCATTTATCTCATTCAGAGACAGACTTTTGGTTTAAGTTAGTAGGAAGGATCTAACCTGATCTTTTTGCAGCACCATTTGGAGAATACTTCTCCTTTAAGGATTTAAAAATAGGAGGTCACATAATGAGGTATGTTTTCAGGCAGCCTTGCTGGCTCCGGTGAGGCAGGAAGGACAACAGGAAGCTTTAAACGGCCGATATGGACTTAGCGCTCACTGTGTGCGGGCTCTGATCAAAGCCCTCTGCACATGCTGACTCATTCAAGCCTCAGACCCACCTGACGAGGAAACTGAGGCATAACTTGGAGTTTAAGTAACTTGCCCAAGGTCAGGGCCGCGGTGGAGCCCGGATGAAGGGTTGAGGAGACCAGCTCAGCCAAAGCAACGGTCCGATCCTTGTGTGTTTAGAATTCCTCATTCGCAAATAAATAAACCATAATTCCCATTTTACTTGTCTTACCAGATGACCAAGGGGAAAGTCTGAGGTCACGATATGCTCGTGTTGTCTAAATGTGACAATGCTCTTCACACAGAGAGGAGAAGTCTATTCCTTGTTCCTCCTTTTCCGGTAACTTTCCTCTTCCCTGGCTGGAGGAGAAGGCATGCAGCCCTGGGGTTTCTGTCCGCCGGGCTTCCATCTGTCCCTGGCAGAGAATCCCACTTTCCTCGTCTATGCCTGATGGAAGGGCGAGGGGGCGTCTCCCACCCGGGCAGTGGGCAGTGGCCTCTCCAACCCACTCCCGCGCCGCCTTGGACCCAGGCCTTGTTCTGTTAGCCTGTCTTAGCGGATTGCTGGCAGTTCCTCACCTTCAGGCATGCCGCCTGACTCGCATTTCCTGCTGAGGGAGACTCTTGTTCCATGACATCATTTCGCTTTTCTGTCAATAAAACCATGCATACCTGCTCCTCCACCCACCTCCTTCCCCACCACCTTCCCCTCCGCCCTCAGTTGGGCTGGCTTTGTCCTGGGACAAAAATCAGGTCAGCACATTGGTGAGGTGGAGTCGCCCTCTGAGTGGCCAAGATGAAAGGCCCTGGAGAGTCATAGAGCTCTCATTGTCTTTGGGGTTTGACATCTAAAGCCCTCGGTCCCTCGGGGAAGGAGGCGGGGTGCAGGAGCACCCACAGGTCAGAGCACCTATGCCGCTGCAGGTCAGCAGAGCAGAGGCAACCCCCTCCCACCCTGATGCCTCACCCCTGCCCCCAGCCTTGGGCCTCAGCTTAAGAAAACCACCCCCTACCCTTGGGTCCTTCAGCACCTTCAAGGCACCCATTCTCTGCACAGGAGGAGCCCCAGTGGTTGCCATCCTGGAATCAGTCCCTGGCAACGCTCCATAGTAACAGGGAGCCGAGAGATTGCCACAGCACCTTCAACTATAAAATGGGGAGGATTCCTTCCCCGTGGGTTGCCATGGGGGTCACTCGACAGAGTGACGTTGATGCAGAGATGGCTTCTGCAGAGGGTGGCTTCAGTCCCCAGAACACACTGCAGCCAACAGGACCTGCCATGGCGCCACCCGTGGCCACCTCCTGGGGGATGCTCAAGAAGGTGTGGGGACCAGTCGGGCAGGTCTGCAGGAAGCTGAGTGTGTTCGGATCACCAGGCTAGTCCACAGCCTGCTGGCACCACACCCCATGTGTCAGCCTCCAGGAGGCACACTGGCCTGTTCTGCTGTGTTTCTTGCCGCTTCATCCACAAGTTACATGGGGCATAGGCGGTGCCCAGAGCAGACCTGCCTTGTGGGAAGAACCCCGGAGTCCCCTGCCCCCTCGGCGGTGACTCTGCACCGGGCGCACCCCCGTCCCAGCACCAGCTCAGTGTACTCATTCATTTTGTTCTCACCTAACCCTGTGAGGTCTGAATTTGCTCAGCAGACAAGTACTGAGTGCCCATTCTCTGTAAAGGGCAGCGTCCTTTTGAGAGTGGCAGCACCCTCTGACCCAGGAGGAGCCCTCACCCCAAATAATGTCTCTGGAAGCACCGGGGTGACTTAGACAAGCCGGTCTGTGGTCTGTCCCGTGCCTGGCAGAGCATTGCAGAGGACACAGAGCTGCCAGCCCTCAAGGAAAAGGCCACCAGCGGGAGGGCTGGGCCACCATGGAGCACAGACTGTGTGCCAGGCGTGGCCCCGACACGGGATGCAGAAGTGAAGCCGGGAGGCGGGGTTCCGACTTGACAGCTATCTCAAAGCCACAGCATGTGAGAGGAACCAAACACGAGGAAAAGTGCTCAGAGTCCTTCAAGAGAGCAAGGGTTGGGTGGATGGCACCGATGGGAAAGCAGAGAAGAGAAGGACTTTTTCAAGTTTGGTGACAAGAGAAGAGAGACAATGACAGGAGCAGAGCTTCTAGGGACAGCCCGTTGAAGGAAGGAGTTTTTCAGGGTGTGGCCATCCTGGCAGTGTGAGGGTGGAACCAGCGAGGGGTGTATTAAATGATGTCCCCCAAAGATATGTCCATCTGCTGACCGCCTTCAGAACCCTTGCGTGTGGCCTTATTGGGAAGAAGGGTCTTGGCAGATATCATCCGGGTAAAATTTAGTGCGGGCCCCAAATCTAACGTGACCGGTGTCTGTAAGCGGAAAAGGAAATCTGGACACAGACGCACATGCAGAGGCAGGACAACATGAAGAGACACACAGGCGAAGGCAGTGTGAAGACAGGGACAGAGGGGCAGGAAGCCACCTCCAAGCCAAGGAGTGCCAGCAGACGCTCGGGAAGAGGCATGGAAGGGTCTCCCGGAGCCTCCAGAAGGAGCAGAGCCCGCCAGCACCTGGATTTCGGACTCTGGCCTCCAGAACTGTGAGAGCACAGCACGTCTGCTGTGGAAGCCCCTGGCTTGTATCATTCGTTACGACAGCCACAGTGTACCAAGGCCAGGGGTAAACAGCTCAGTTCCAATGTCTTGGAGTTGGACACAAAATTGATGGGACCTGTGGTCTAAGCAGAGGGGTAACTCTGCCCCAGAGCTGGCCACCCTTCCCTTCCACACTCTCCCCTGGGGCGGCAGGACCCTGAGTAATCCCTCTGGGGGCCTGGCTGCAGGAGGCCTGTGGCAGTGTCTGAATGGACAGGAAATGACAAGCCAGACCCATCTTATGGCAGGAGAAAGTCCCCAGGCTCCTTGGCTGTGTAATGCCAACATTTGGGCCCCACTGGGGAAGAAAACAAGAGCCTGCAGAAGAGAGTAGGAAAAGGAGAACAGCGTCGATGAACAATCTCCGTGTCCCCCACTGTCTGTGTCGCCAGTCCTACTTGTTGGAACCTCTCACTTGTTAATTGGCGGCTGGCTGGGTAGCAATAAACCCACCTGTACCCGCTCATAAACCTGCCAAAGGCAGGGGATGATTCTGACCTAGTCACGTCTGCCTGTGCTCAGACTTGAGCCTGCTCAGTGACCAGGGCCGGCGGAGCCACCGGACACAGCAAAAAACGAGAACCTCAGGCCATGCCCCACCGTCCACACACACTGGGCGTGGGTTTCTAAAGTCAGCTCAGCAGCAACACCCACATGTGCTTGTGTTGATTTTCTCCAGAGAGGAGAGAACAAAACTTTCAGGTTATTATTTCTTCCTTTTTAGATTGAATGTCATAACATTGTTTAAAAAGTCAAACAGCGTGTCACGGCTTGTGGTAAACAGAGGTTGTTACTGCTCCCCTTCCCACCCCTCATTCCCTCTCCTGCAGTTACCTCCGTTCAATTCTCTTCATTGTTTTTTACTGGTCCCTCCACATTTTAACCAACGTAATTATCCTATGATTTCTGGGGGGGGTTAATCTCACATCACAACCCCCCACTCTCAACCTCTTTCATCCAACCCGCCATCTTCACAATTCAGTTACATCACCATCTTTGGCCAAATCAATGATTAATGTTGACATCATTATGAGTCCCTAAATGTTCTTGCAACTAAGCCACTTAGGGCGCTAAGATTGTCTTTCATTTCTTATGCAACTTTTTGTTTTTCCTGGAGTTAACTATTGCCTCCTTTTTTCATGCACTTATGTCTTTCTCTTTCTGGGTTTATTTCCTTGCTCGAGTAAAGCATGTCCCCCAGTAACTTCTTGAGAAAAGACGCCTGTGAGTTTCAATTTTTAATTCTCACATATCTTCAAACATCTTTGTTCCACCCGTTTATTGATGATTTGTATGTATAGATAAAGAATCCCAGATAAAACTTCTTTTTTTTTTTTTTTTTGGAATTTTAAAGGCATTTCTGATCCTTTGAATTTATCCTATTGTTTTTCTTCTATAAATATTTAGGGTCTTCTTTTTAAGCCCCAGGGTTTTGAAATTTCAAAATTTAAAAATAGATAAAAGAAGGGGAAAAAAGAAATGATGAGGAAGAAGGAGTGGCTCCAACATTAGCAGTCCTATTTTCCCGTGATCTCCAGCAGACTTCCATCTACACAGGATCATGTGGACATCTTTAAGAACAAGTGGTGCTGGGAAACATGTCACCTGGGAACACTGCTGCCCCAACCGAACTGGGATATGTCAGCAAGGAAGAAAGGAGAAAGGATGTTGGGGAAGCCACTAGCATTGTCTGTCATAGGCAGTTAGACCTGTCCATCCACATTTTTGTGGACACCTCTTGCCTGTTGCTGTCTCCTTCTCTTTGTTCTTATGGGTGGACTTCTTACTCCCCTCGTGCTAGCATTTTAAAGGATGTTTTAAAGGAGTAGATATAGTGAATATATTCAACCTACCAGGTTTAACCTGAAGTCCCAGGAAAGGCCAAGGGCCATTGAGTTAACTTATTTCCTTATGGATGGGGGCATTTCATAGCTTGAGTTGAGGGGAGGAGAAATCTTGCCTAGTTACTTTGGGTTTTATCCCTCCTCTTGCTACATTGCTATGAAGGAAAAGAGCCTTCATCTTTAAAATGAAGAGACTGGGTGAAGAAAGCATTTCCCATGACATACTCCCAGAGGGGGGAAAAAAAGGAAGTATTGCTGGAAATGACAGATGGAAAGCACAGAAGCCCATGGAAAGATGCTCGATCATTAATCATCAGAGGAATGTGAATTAAAACTATAATAAGATACTACTACACACCCACTAGAATGGCTAAAATAATAACATCGACAATAAGATAATAATAATCTCACAATACAGAATACTGGTGAGGATGCAGAACCAATTAAGCTTGCGTAAATCACTGGGCAGCCACTTTGGAAAACAGGTTGACAGTTCCTTACAATGTTAAACAAATATTTATCAAAGGATCCAGCAATTTCCCCAAGAAATGAAAACTAATGTTTACACCCAAACTTATATACAAATAGTTATGGCAGTCTTCGTAATCACCCCGAACCGAAGACAGTTCAAATGTCCATCACCTGGTAGATGAATAAACAAACTCTGATAGCACCAACAGTGGATGTCACTCAGCAATAAAAAGGGACACTCTACGACACCGCCACAACACGGATGAGCTCTAGTGCATCCCGCCGAGCGAAGGAAGCCAGACACAGAGGCCTCCGTCTGTAAAATTGCGATGCACTGACGTTCCGGAAAAGGCAGAACGGTGGCTGCCAGGGCTGGGGTGGGGGGACACTGACCCCAAAAGGCGATGGGGAGTGGTCTGGGGTGATAGACGGATGTGTCCTATGACTTGTGACAGTGAGTACACAACTCTGTGCCTTCGTCAGACTCACAGGACTGTGCGCTAAAAAGAATGAGTTTCACTGTCGATTATATTCAATAAACTTGACTTTTAAACACCAGTCGAAGTCGAGCACACCCAGCAAGTGCTGCACCCATGCGCCGGTGTATGGAGTCCCTGGGCACAAGCGCAGAATCAAGGCCCCGGGAAGCCCTGTGGGCCATTTGCCGAGGGGATTCGTCCTCCAGGCCTCTCCCAGAGCGGCACACGTTGACAGACCTCCAGCCTGATGATCTTGAACCCTGCAGTGCAGGTAGTGTGTGATCTCCAGGCGGACCGGGCAACTCCCTGACGGCAACTCCGGGAAGCGGTTCCTTTGCAGAGGGCTGCCCCCTTTACCATTTTCAGAGACGGACTCGGGTCTTCTTCTGCCCAGGATTCAAGGGAGGAGGGGAGGCCACATGCGGATTCACACCCACTGGGGAAGGGCAGCTGTCACAGGGGAGGGCCACTGAGCTCCAGGCCTCGGGACAGTGCCAGCCCTACCCTCAGAGTCTGATGTCAGCCAGGGGACCCCAACCAGCAGCATTAACAGGAACGCTGGTTGGCCACTTTCCCGTGGGCTAAGTAGCATGTGTCCAACTCACAAGGTCCCTTTGAAGGAGCCGTGATGTCCTCTCCGTGTGTAGTGGGGCGTGGCAAAACCAGGATTCCAACACACTTCCTTCAGCCCTTCAGCCCTGGCCACGGGCAGAGTCCTAGGGGGTCAGGGCCCAGCACCAGATGGAGCAGAACAAGGTGTGGACCACTTGCCCTGCGGAATCCGCCCCTTTTCACATCCCACGTCAGCGCCCGTCCAGGTGTTTCCCAAGCACAGTTAGAGGGAGATGACTCAGCCCACACAGGAAACGTTCACACGGGTTCCCGCTGCCAAGGACGGTGCCAGCCGCAGAGTGGGTGCTGTTTCCTCACCAGAGGCTTCCAGGGGAGGCTTGGCACCTCCCCCAACCCACGTGGAATCAGCCCCAGGGGCTCCTGCTGGCTAGTCCAGCTGCTAAAAATAATTCCAGCCTGCAGCCAGAGTCAACACCATCCCATTTTCCACGGCAGGCATTGGCACAGGTTAACAATGAATCGCTGACTTCCCCGTGGGCAGAGGGATGCGCTCAGAGCCGGAGGGTGGCTGCTGGAATTCCCAGCACGGTTTCCAAGCACTTGCCAGCGGCAGGTAGGCTGCCGCCGTGGTCGTGCACAGCCCCAGGAGAGGGGCTGCCCTCACGCCCGTTTGAAAACGCCATAACGTTGAAATTCATGTATTTCTTGTTTCTGAGAAAACCAAATCGGTGACATTATAGATGAAGTGTGTCTATAAACGTGGCCTACACAGGGATTCTTTATTGGTCAGACAAATTCTCAGCAAGCAAACCTTCTGGGTCCTGAAAATATACCCAGTTACTCAAAATTTGGGCTGGTGTGCAACTGTCTCATAAACTAGAACAGATCATCGGGTATAGTATTCCCGTCGTTCAAGGTACTGTTTGAAAAGGCATTTCTAGCCCCCGTGCCTGGTGAGTTAACTCCCCGTCTTTGTTTCCCAGGCGCCTTACTGAGGAAGGCACCGCACAGGGGGAGCTGGGGGACCAGACATGCACTCTCACGGCTCCAGAGACTGGGACTCCCAAACCAGGTGCTGGCAGGCCGGACGCTCCATGACAGCTTTAGGGGAGGGTCCCCGGTGTCCTCACCACATCCCGTGGCTTGTAGATGTGACTGCAGGCACCTGGCCGCTGTCTTCTCCCGTGTCTTCCCACTGTGTCCCCCTGTGCAGGTCTGTCTCTGTCCCAAGTTCCCCTTCGCATGAGAACGCCGGTCCCTATCGGGTTAGCATCCTACTGACTTCATTTTCATTTGATCACCTGGGTACAGACTCTATCTCCAAATAAGGTCACATTTGAGGTCCTGGGGGTCAGAACCCTAACATATCTTTTGGGGGGTGCATCCGTCAACCCTCAGCACTGCCCAGTTCCTAACAGAGCAGTAGAGGAGAGAAGAGGGAGGGGAGAGCCGTGGGAAGATGGAGAAGCCCTGTCTGCTCCTGACCCGTCGGGTTCATTTTTGTGGTTTGTGTCATTAAAGCCTGCTAGGCAGACAGAACACAGGGCATTTAAATGCAAAGTTAGGGCACAAAATCTGCACGGTGCCAACCTGCAGAGGGAAGAGTGTTAAGTGAAGGAGAGCTGACACCTTTTTGTGATTTGTCCGGAAGGCAGTTCACATCTGACCTCAGTCTAGCGTCTCTCTGTCTGGGTCAAGTTCTAGGTGGAGGCAGCAGGTCACTGAGCCTGGAATAGAAGCCTTGGCTGAAGGACTCGCCGGTGCATGGAAAGCCAGCATACCTGCATCTCCCAGGCGCCCAGTCAGCTGGCTGTGGCTGGGCTGGGACAAGGGAGGCGCCGGCCAGAGCTGGAGGGCATAAGAAGGATGAAGTGTTCCCCAAACTTTACCCCACCACACAGGTCTCATTCTGTCTTTTTGGAGCATGTGGGTGGAGGGTATTTGGGCTCTTGGCCCCTGGTAATGCCCTTCCCTCCGTCTGGGAGATGGTGTCCAGGGGTGGCTGCGAGGCTCAGCCTGGCCAATAAGAAGTGAGGTGAAGTTGCTGAGGGCTTCTGGACAAGGTAGGATTCTGTGATTCAAGAGCTGTGATGAGAGAAGCCCCTTTGCTGCCTGCCTCTTCTTCCTGCATTGGATGTTGTCCTGAAAAGGCGTGATACCTGGAGCCCCTGCAGCCATTCTGCCACTGTGGGGAAAGCCAAGAAAATCTCACCAACTCGAGGCCTGGCCTCCAGGCTTCATGAGGAAGTTGAAAGTGTTTCTTCAGCCCCTGAGAGACAGAAATTCTGTTGTTTGTGGCCAAAAGCATCCTAACCATAGCACCCTGTGACCGGTGTCATTCTGCTTATTGGCAAAAGGTCAGGAGGCTGGACTGCATGTTCTTGCTCTCTGCACTTAGGCATTCTGGGTAGAATCTGGATCTGAGACCTCACCTGACATCTCCAGACCAAGGTGCTATAAACGAGAACTTTGCCCCTTGAAATGTCCTCATCTTCCCATTCCCACAGGGCCAGAACCTTCTGTTTGTGAAATGATTCCTGGTTGTCACGGAGACCAGGACACCTGTGGTGGAGGCAGGGCTTTCTGTGGGGTCAAAGGTTCAGTCCCAGGGGCGGGGACAGGGAGGCAGACTCACAGGCCCTTCTCTTTAATGCCTGATTATTATCGCTGGCACACAATGGTCTAGTCACTGACTTTTCCCCCAGTAGCAGGGATGCAGGCCTGCCCAGGGCCACCTTCCTTGTCTACACAGTTCTTTTCCTGCACCCCGCTCCCCCCACCGCGTGCCTGGACCTGGGCAGCAGGGCCAGAGGTACACAAAACAAGTTCCATTTCTAGAACTCTCAGACCTGCTGACTCCGGGCCACGCAGCAGGCAGGTGGGTAGGGGCGCTTGCGAGGCCCCCAGAGAATGGGTTCCCTGCTCGCCCCGCTCTTGTTACCTGTCCCCCCGGCCACTTACTCTGCCGCTCAGCACGGGCTCATCAAGCACCTGCCATTTCTCTGCTCGTGGGTGGCCCGCAGAGCAAGGGCCCCTGGGATGCTGACGTCCCCACCCTTGGGCCCTGTCTCTCACTTAAATGGCAACGGACACCTTGCAGCTGTGGTTCAGTTAGGGACCTTGAGCTGGCAGCATTATGCCACATGAGCCTGTGGCGTTGATGTCACCACAGGGTCCTCACAAGAGGGCAGGGGAGTCAGAGGAGGAGTCCCCCCAGCACAAGGAAAGCAGAGCTTGGAGTGATTGATGCAGTCAGTGGCTTTAGGATGGAACCAAACTGGCGGGGCCCCTCCAGTTGGGAAACAGGGAAGAATTCATCCTGAGACCCCCCCAGGAGGAGCCAGCCATGCTGACTCCCTGCATTTCCCCCCGCGATGCCCATTTCAGACCTCTGACCAGACCCGTAAGACGGTAAATGCCGTGGTTTTAAGCCACTAATGTGATAACGTGGTTCGGCAGCCACAGGAAACCAGCCGCCGCTTCCTCTAACTTTCCTGTCCCCCGCACACACGTGGCCCAGCCCCCCTCCTGCTGGGCCTGGCTTCCCTCCTCCCGGCTTCCCAGGCGCTCCCCTCACTAGGCAGCCTCTGAGCAGGGGTGGGGAAGGGGGGTGGGGGAGGGGTGATCCAGTCTGAGAGGCAGACAGGCCCGGCAGGCCCCTGCTCTGACGGGTTGGATTTGTACTGGGGACTCAGAAGCCGAGAAAGGGCTCGTGCAGCCTGAAGGTGGCCACCAACACCGCTCCCCAAGTCTGCCTTTAAGACCCCCTCTGGGACAACCAGGTCCCACTCTCGCCCCTTCCATTGGGGAGCCCCTTCGTAACGAGCAAGAGAACAGCAGGCTTTTTGGACACCGTGAATAATCCAGTACGGAGTCCCTGTCAGCCACGACACGTATGTCAGGGGCTATGTCAAGGCTGAGCGAACACCGTCAGGAGGGGCCTGGAAAGCTCCAAACCACGAGTCTGGACACCTGGGTAAGGACGCCCCTGGACGCCCACAGGAGTGGGGCCCCCACCTGGAGGGCTGGAAGCACTCAGAGCTCAGCCCACCCCACACTCGAGCAGGGCTGCACCACAGGGGACTTCCACTCCACCGGATGGCCACCTAGCTCGAGATTGACACCCACCTCTCCACCTACGGACACCAACGGAGGCGGGATTTGAGCCAGACACTCACCCTGCGCGTTTACACTGTGTAAGCACACTCCTCTGCGGGTAACCTGTGTGTGACTCTATTGGCGTGCTGGGTGGGGGCTCGCCTAATAAACCTGACGTTGTGGAAAGACTCAACGTGCATGTGAGTGGCTCCTTTTGGGGACAGTCCCCCAGCACGATGCAGGTGGCCTGTACTTTGAAACGTGCTATGTGGGAGGGAGGGGAACTCAGTCATTGCCCAGGAACTGCGAATATCTCCCCTCTCATCCGGTCTGTACGTCCCCCGGGAGTACGAGTTTGCTGGGGCTGCTGGAACATGGGCCACAGGCTGGGCACTTAAGCACAGACACACATTCTCTCCCCGTCTGGGGACCAGAAGCCTGAGGTCAAGGTCATGGGCTTGGCTCCTGGAGGCTCTGAGCAGGGATCTCTTCTGGGCCCCTCTCTCAGCTTCTGGCAGTTCCTGGCACTCCGTGACGTTCCTTGGCTTGTAGACGTGCGGCCCCAATCCCTGCTGCCGTCTCCCCCGAATCTCCTCCTGTGTGACTATCTCCCTGCTCCTCTGCTGTCTGCTGGGCATCTGCCTCTCCCAAGGACACCAGTCGTCGGGTCCAGGACCCGCCCGACTCCAGGGTGATCTCATTCCGAGATCCTTACATTAATTCCATCTGCAAAGACAGAATTCCAAATAGGTCCCATTCACAGACACGGGGGTTTAAGGCCGGGACGAATCTCTTGGGAGCCACCGTGCCACGCAGCAGGCCAAGCTAGAGAACAGTGCCCCAGGCCCCTCGTCCGCGAAGAGGGAGGGTGAGGCCCAGCACCAGGGGTTGGAACCAGGCCACACCCCGGGGCCTCCGCACAACACCGCGCAGCTGCCCGCTCACCGCCCCCTGGGAGGGCCATAGAAACAGCGCCCGCTACTGGTTGGGGGTGTCCCTCTGTGACCAGAAACCATGGGCAGAGGGGCCAGAAGGTCATTCTGGGGGTCGGTATCCTGGCTCGGCCCCTAAGGCGTCCCACTCAGCCTCTTCCCCGTGGTGCTTCTGAGGGCCGCCCCACCCCCTCATAGAATGTGTGCAGACATCTGTGGGGCTTGGCTGTGGCCACAGCTCACAAAGGTGATGTCCTCTGTCCTACACAGCCATTGGAAAATGACAGTTAACATTTCCCGGGTGGCCTGGAAGTCTGAATGTCACCCCTCCACGTGAGGACAGAATCAGGAGCACCAGGCCCCGGAGGCTGCTGCAGCCCATTTGCACAATCGTCAGCTAAGGGGCAGCTGGCGGGGGTGGAGGGGTGGGTACCACACCTCAGGGACACACGCAGGGGTCGCGGGCTGTGGGGACAGGGTGGGCCTCCCCCGGGGCTTCCTGACAGCATCCATCTCGTTCACCAGGAACATGCACCGGGCTCACACCAGGGAGACGCTGGGGGCTGGGCACTGGGCAGCAGTGATTTTTTAGTAGTGGTTTTATTGAGACCAAGCTCACGTCCCATACAAGTCACCATTTCATGTGTGCGGCCCAGTGGCTTTTATTGCGCTCAGTGGTGGTCGGCATATGTGGGGGGGGGTCAGCCATCACCAGTCCATGTGGGAACATTTTTGTCACCTCAGGAAGAAAGCCCCTACCCTTCAGCCGTCAGCCCGCAAGTCCTGCGTGTCACATCGCCCCTAGAGACCGATAATCGGCTTCCTGTCTACCAGCCAGCCTGTCCTGGACATCTCGTGTGAGTGGTATCACGTACCGCGTGGCCGTTTGCGGCTGGCTTCCCCCACTTTGCACCACGTTTCCGCAGCACACCCAGGTTGTAGTGCGTGACCGCGCCTCAGGCCCTGTCCACGGCCAATACGCTGCGTGGTTCACATGGACCACACTGTCCCCCAGGACCTTGGGTTGTCCCCAGCTCTTGTCCGTTATGGACCGCGCTGCTGCGGACATTGGTGCACGTTTTGGTGAGGACACACGTTTTCATTTGTCGGACACACACACAGGGGCGAGACTGCTGGGTCACAGGTGACCATACGTTCGGTCATTTGTGGAGCTGCCAGGTGGCACCCCATTCCCACCAGCCGCGGGCGCGTGCCCCAGGGGCTCCCACCCTCCCCACCAGCACGCCAGCTGTCCTGACAGGAGGACGGTCATACCTCACTGTGGTTTTCACCCACATTTCCCTTCTGGCTAACGCCTTCAGCATCTTTTCATGTGCTCATTCGCCATTTCTACTTCTTCTTTAGAGAAAGTACCAATGGTTTTGAAAATAATCAGGTGGGCCCTGGCCGGGTGGCTCAGTTAATTGGAGCATTGTTCCATACACGGAAGGGTTGCAGGTTCGGCCCCCAGGCACGACACATACCTAGGTTGCAGGTTCCGTTCCCAGTGAGGACGCGTAGAGGAGGCAACCAATCAATGATATTCTCTCTGTTCTCCAGATTGCTTCAAGAAGACCCCAAATCACAGACACCTGGACCCCTTTTCAGTTGTAGGTAATAAGTTACTACAAACGTAAAAGCCTAAAAGGCTCCCTTACTCACGCACTGTTGCACACCCTGACCGGCTCCTTACCTGGAGGTTCTGGAGAAGAACTCACTTCCAAGCTTCCCCAGTCCCTGCGGTTCTAGGACCGAGGCCTCCCTTGCTGAGCTGGCTGCCGGCTGAGGGCGACTCTCAGGTCCGCGCTGTCCCCCACGTTCCTTGCCCCCTGGTCCCCCCATGGTCAGTGCCAGCAGCGGAGAACCGCCCTGCCTCCCCTTGGTCCTTCTTACATTTCAGATCCCTGACTTCCTCTTCCTCTGATGCCAGACCCACACCTGGAGGGCTCACGTGATTAGGCCAGGAGCCCCTGGCTCGTCTCAGCTCAGGGTCCACTGATTTTGGACCTTAATTACACCCGCAAAAGCGCCTGCAGCAGCACCAAGAGTCGTTTGTTCTTTGGACAGCTGGGGGAAGGCATGTGTGCACCAGGGGGGGCAACCACGGGGAGGGGGCTGTTAGAACGCTGCCCAGCACACCTCGCACCCACCCTCGTTCAGACCGCCTGCCGAGGATGTTCACAGGCTCAGCTTTTCTCTGGGACAGGGGACGTAACAGGGAAGAAAGCAGCTCCTGCCTTCCCTCCACTTCCAGTGTAGACAGGGCGCTGTGCAGAGCCCAGAGGGATCTGACTTGTATTTAGAGTGCGGGAGGGTTAGAATTTCAGACAGCACCACGCACGCACACGCACACGCACACGCACACACACGCCATCCTTCCTTCCCATTTCTCAGTCAGTGTAGAAGCCCGCTCCCCAGAAGGCTGTCCTGAGCAGGGTGGATTAAAGTCCCCTGCCCTGACTCCCGCCCCAGCGCCGGTCCTCGCCCGCGCACTCCCCCTCCCCGCCACCTCCAGCTCTCCACCGCTAATGACACCCATCTCCCTGGCGGCTGCTAGAAGGGACAAGACTTTTCTCCTGACAGGGAGGTGGCACTTATTATAGAATTCTTGGGTGGCTGGGGGAGAGCTGTCTGGGAAACGCCTCGCTGGCTCCTTTAATTGCACCTGGGAAAGTGCAACCGCTGAGGGAGTGCATCCTCCTACAGGGTCCAAGGCGGGACCGCGCACCTGGGTGTGGGGCAGGGAGGCTGGTGGGACAAAGCACGGGGACTGAGTCAAGGAGGAGGAGGGCGGGGCTGCGGGCCAGGCAGGATGTCCCAGGAGAAGAGGGACAGGTGTGCAAGAAGGGCCATTGGACCCTAGGGGCTGGGATGAAGGTCAAGGATGGTGACCCAAAATGGAACCAAGACTGGCTATGAGGAGGGGCCTTCGTGGGGGCAAAGAGGCCACTGAAGGGCCAGGGGAGTCTTCAGGCCTGGGAGTGAGAGTCCAGTAGCTTTCGAGGGGCTGGTTGCTGAGGGAAGAGAGGGCTGGAGGCCTGGAGCCTCTTAGAGGGCCTGGCTGGTGTCGTGAGTTAACCTCATGCTACCAAGAAGGAAAAAGCAAAATGCCAGCGGGACAGGAAGCAGACGCCCTTGGCCAGTGGCTGTGGGGAGCTGAGTGCCCGCTGCAATGCTGACACTCCCCGCACACTTCCCACCAGACCCCGTGGGACCCTGCCGGCCCCTTCCGTGGGGGTGGGCTGCCCTGCCTGACGCCCTCCTCCTTCAGGGGCTTAGCAACTTGCCGGCGTCCCCTCTGTCCAGCAGCCTTGTGGGGACTTAGGGTGGGTGGGATCTGACTCTCCTCCCAGTTTTTCCCACTGCGTCCCCGGCCCAGTGCTCAGACAGGGATCCCGTCAGCACCCCCAAAGTCCTTACCCCGTGTGACCCGTGACAAGAAACAAGGGAAAGCCCTTTCCGCTAGGAAAAGGCTCTACTGTCTGTCTAGTGTCACGAAGGACCGAGCATGCTCTCTTCGTCACGCAGGCAAATGCCCCCTCCGTCTAACGGGGTCACGGTATTTGCAGGTTCGGTAAAACCTATGCAATAAACTCACTTGGGAAAAATTCAAATTCTGGAGCATTGGAAACCCAAGCTTTATGTTTTTCAAATAACCAAGCATTGCTAAGGAAAGTTGCCAGATAAAACACAGGGTGCCCCGTTAAAAGTGAATTTCAAGTGAACAAGAAACAATTTTTAGTGTGCTATTTATTGTGTGAATGAGACAGTACAAGCATAAATTATAGATATTCATAAAGCATCCATAAACTTTTATAAGTCCCATACAATGTTTGGGATAGATAGTAAAAAATTACAAATAACTTTTAATAAAAATTTCAAGAGAAATTTTAATAAAAACTTTTCAAATTGAGAAATTTCAAGTTTTTCAATTCAAAAATAGTAAGAATTTAAATTTTAATTAAAAAAGTTAATCAACAGCATCACGGAGACCGTTTTAGTGTAAGTATGTCTCAGGCAATATTTGGGGCACACTTACACTAGTGTGAGTGTCCTTCCGTGTTTATGTGACACTCCAGAGTGACTGGGCCTCCTGCGTTCTCCTCTGTCCTGTACTTTGCTCCTCAAACCTGCGAGCAGCTCTGACCAGCCCGAGGTGCCCGGCGCCCTTGCAGCCTTCGTTGGTAGGGACTGGAGGGGTCACACCACCTGCTGCTCACACACACCCACCAGGTGCACGGGACACACCAGCAGCTGGACGTGGACAACGCCATCTGAGAGTGGCAGGTGGCCTGAGCTCCACCCCTGGCTCTTCCACAAGACGGCTCTTGACCTTGGGCCTCAGCCTTACCACCCTCGGGCCTCACTCGTACCACCTCAAAAGTGGGGTGCCAGGTTCCCCCCAGTGCTGGCACCCCACGCTCTCATCCGCATTTAGTCAGGCGCTATTCTGATGGGGGAGGGGTGCAGGCAATGAGAGGCCCCACCTCTCGGGAAGGTCAAGCTGTACACCCGGGGTGGGGGGAGGGGGTGCAGCCCAGGATGGCGAGCCTTGAGCCCTGAGAGAGAATTGCAGGGACAAAGTGGGGTCAATAGCCCCTCCAGGACCAGGTGTGCCCCTCCCTGAGCGCTGGAGGCCAGAAGGCCGGTGGGACCCAGAGCAGAGCCCCAAGGTCTCTCTTGTCAACTAAAGGACGTGAAGGCTGGGGGTGAAGGTCAGGGGTATCCCAGGAAATGCTCTAGAGAGATGGCTGACTGTGGGCTGAGGCCTGGTGGGAAGGACAGAGAGCAAAAGTCAAGTTCTAGGAGCAGTTAGGCGGGCAGAGAGGCAGGGCCGGGGGAGGCTGAGGGACATTGCAGGTGTCCTAGCCCAGGTGTCTAGGGGGACACCGTGCCAGAGGTAGAGGCGGGAAAGGCCAGTGAGGGAAAGGGGCGGCAGGGGCAGATTTTAACCCTCATCATTAAGGGCTGTACCTGGCCTCTGTTCCTGCGCAGGAAGAAGGCGGGGCCCAGGCCCCCGGGCTGCCCCTGCTCTTCAACGAACACAGACGGGATGCCCACCTCCTCCTAACCCCCCGGGACTGGTGGCAGTGGCTCAGTCAGTGTTAACGAGCAAGGCCAGGCAGGGCACAGGGGCCTAGCCCAAGCAAACCTGGGAACGTCTTTCCGGGGCGGCGGGACCACAGACAGCCCTTCCCCGGGGCTGAGCGTGCAGGGAGAGGCCAGCTGTGGGGCCAGTAAGGAGGCCACCTGTAAGGTGGAGGCCTCCCGACCCAGGAAGGCCGCCTCCAGGTCGGCCCAGGTGACAATTTCCTGTGGCAGGTCCCAACAGGCCACCGCTGGCTTTGATAAATGAAAGAAAAATGTGCCCGGATAAGCAGAAGCGGTTCTGGTGACCGGTTCTGGTGCTGTGTGGCTGTCTGCGTTAACTCCTTCCCTCCCAGCATCTCCTCCCTGGAGCAGAGGCATGGCCTGGCACCCACGGGGCCCCTTGGCCTCCTGAGTTTACCTGGGTGCTAAGTGGGGACATTGACGCTCATCCAACTGCAAGGGGGGCTCACTGGGACCCTGGGCCAAGTAACTCGGTGACCTGTGTGGCCCACAGCACCCAGGGCTGCCGATCGGGGAAGGACAAGGTGATGGTTAGCTGTCCATGTTGCTGTGGCTGAGCCTCGGTGCCCAGGCCTCCGTCAGACAGTATTCTGGCTGTGACGAGAATTGGTTGAGGTTAACATTTAAAATGTGGAGCTTTGAGTAAAGCAGTTTCTGACCTGCTGCCCTTGGACGAGTCGGGAAGCCTGAAAGTGGATGGAGTGCAAAGTTTTGTGAACTGTACAAACCTGCCGGTGGCCTCGACCCGGAGGGACTGCAAACAGGGACTCTAATGAGTGCGGGTAGACAGTCTCACAGCAGTACTATTCACAACAGCCAAGAGCGGAAACACCCACACGCCCATCACGGCACGAACAGAGAAACGCATGCGGTCTACCCACCCAGGGGAATAGCATTCAGCCACGAAAAGGGAGGCCACGCTGATGCGTGCTCCAACGTGGGTGACCCCCCAAGTCGCTGCTCGGTGAAAGGAGACACACACAGTAGGTGACCTACCGCACGATTTCATTCGTATGGAATGTCCAGAACAGGCACATCCCTGCGGCAGACTGGTGGTCGCCGCGGGTGGGGGCAGAGGGAGAGGGGAAAGCTGATCGATGGGTGCAGGGCTTTACTTTGGAGGGACAGCAATGCCATGGGATTTAGACAGCAGGGCTCGCACAGCTTTGCAGATGTACACAATGCTGCGGGCTGTGCTCTTCAAATGGCTTATTTTACACTGTGTACCTGTCACCTCAACACATGGTTTTAAAAAATCGGCTCCCCAGCGGAAGCCAGCGCCACAACTGCCAGAACCCGAAGTAACACAAGCAAACGGCCGCTCACCCGTGTTACTCTCTCCCAGGCCCGCTGGCACGGCGAGGAGAGCGGCTCTGCCTCGGAACCCAGCCCGTGCGCTCCCACTTCTCAGGTTGGCTTTCTGGGTTTTGATCTGCCAGTGGCTTTTGTAGGTGCAGCAAAGTCACGGAGCCCAGCTGTGTGGTATGAAGGAGTCAGACTAAAGCATTCATTCATTCTTTCTTCCTTTCATTCGTTCATTCGTCACTTCCACAGTGTGTTGATTAATGTTTCTGGCACAGGACCACGTTCCCACAGAGCAGCACTGGTCCTTTCCTGCCCTCTTGTTTATAGAAGGCATCGACCCCAAGCCCACTGCCTTCTCCATCCCGCTATGAGGGAGGGTGGGTGATGGAGGGAGCCAGCCTCGAGGAGAGTGAAGGGGAGGGAGCCCAAAGGTCCCCAGCCTGGGGAGTCAGTGCTCACGTGGCCGCTCAGTGGCAGTCCTGGGAGGCTGGTGCAAACAGGCCAGACCTGAGACTGAGATCTCTTTGCAGCAGCCCCCAAGGTGATGAAGGTCCCATGGAAGGCCATGGAAGGTGTGTTCCATTCACCTTCGCAGGCCGGCCAGGCCTCCGGCGGTGTTGTCAGAGGTGAGGCCCCATTGCCTTCGCCTGCCCACCAAGGCCCCGAGAAATAGCCATGTTTGCCCACACGCAGGGGCAGCTAGAAGCAACCTGGTTAGGGCCTCAGAGGGAGGTCAAGATCCAAGCGTCCTGAGGCCAGAGGCGGAGGCCTTTGCTTCCTTGGAAGCCTAGTCAGGAGTCTGGGTGGAGGACGGGAGCTGGAGAAACAAGCTTGTTCGGGAAGCCCCGCCTAGTTACTCAGCAACAGTAAACACGGATTATTCCCACTCGGGGCTAAAGGAACGTTCTCTGGTCAGGCTTCCTTCCCAGGAAGCCACTGTGGACCTCTGATGTTTATCTGCATGGAAAGAGACCCATGTGGAGAGATGACTGAGCCCACCGATCAGTTCTAAATCAATGGAGCGGGTCTTGGGGATCATTGAAGTTGTACATCCAGCCATGAAATTCTCAGCACCCGACCCAGTCACCTGCCCAGGAATGTTGAATTGATGTTGTAATGCAAGGCAGCTGCCCTAAAAAGTGAAGGCAGAGCCCGGTGATGCCTGGAACTGGGCATCTGTCAGGGTCTCCCGCCAGCACACCCTGCCCCTCATTTTCCATCCCATCAGCAGCAGACAAGGGTAGGCAGCATCTTCAGTCCCTCTGATGTTGTGTCTGCTTTTTAATCGAATCAGTAAGAATACGCAGTATAAACAGTCAAAAACGTGAGAAAGCGGAAGACGGCCGTTCCCTGCGCTCTTGGTGGCCCGTCCGCCCACTGTCACCTGGAGGGACGGCCGTGACCCCAGCTTGCTACCCTCCCCGCTCGTGTTCACCCAGCATGTGCACACGCTGCTGTCCGTCTGCCTCCTCCGTTAATGTTTTAGGTATTGATTTTCAGCTGTGGAACATGGAGACTGAGCTCTTTCACAAAACCCCACCCACATCCACAGCCACGCAGCACAGTTACGTCATCGTTGACAACGGAATCAAAATTTGCTGTTGATACATCTCCGTGACTCGGTCGGTGTGGTCAGGCCCAGCCTGGCCTGGGTGGGCTGACGTGAACACTTTCCTACCGCATGGCTGGAAATGTCGCAGAGAATGTGAGGATTCTTTTAAAAGACTGGCCAAACACACCGGGAGGAGCGGGACTGAAATCTCCAGGAGCCAAAAGAGAAGGGAGACGCGAAGGCCAGCCTGGGGCACGCAGTGCTTCAGACGGGGAGACTGCCCGGGGCTGCCCCAGGGGAACTGGGGTGGAAGGTCCCAGGGGAGGAGATAAGGCCGGGGTCCATGGCAGGCAGACAACTATACGGGACACCCCTGAAACTACCCCCCCCAAGGGAATTTATCTACCTACTAGCAGGAGAAGGCCCCAAATTGGATCTACCTTGGCCTGTGCCATGGATGGAAAAAATCCCCCTTGAGAAACCGGCAGTGATGGGCCCGTCATCTTCAGGTTTGGGGTTGAACCAACACCACACGACCCCGAAACTGGCATAAAAGGGACTGCAGGCTGGCAGGCCGGCTGGGGGTCTTCAAACCCAAACTCTCGGGAAAGGCACATGCCCAGCCCACACACGAAGGATTCCCACAGGCAGGCAGACCCCTCATGAGGATGCGCTCACAACCCAAAACTACCAAACAAGGGGACAGTCCGCCAGCAGACCAGTAAACAGAGAAGTGGCCCCCAAAGAACCCCCGCTGACGGGAATGTCGGGGAACGGCTTAAACAGGCCAGTGTGAGGGAAAAACCACATCCAACGTTACACACTATGGTGAAGTGTAACACCACTCCCTCAAAACCAAGGACAACGACGTTTACTGTCACTGCTTTTACTCAGTCTACTGGACAAGTCCTCGTGTGTGCGGTAGGGCAGAAAAAATAAATAAATGAAAGGGTAGGGATTGAACTAAAGTAAGATCAAATAAAATGATTGCAGGTGTCACATGAGGGCTTGAACACAGATGCTACTGGGGACGGGGGAGGCCGGCTCAGATGCAATGAAGCAGAACTTTCAGAAATGAAAATGATGGTGAGTGAAATGACAATCTCGACCGGCAGCTCAGCGACGGGGTAGATGCAGCCTCGCTGTCGCAAGGTCAGCAACTAGGAGACGCGGCTCCTCCTTCAAGGTCGAGTAGGCGGAAGGCAGCACGGGGAGATCAGAAGGCGGGAATCTGAGCAGGAAGTTGAGAACTGAAGGAGGACAGACACTAAAAGAAGTTCTAGAGTTTTAAAAATCACTTTCTCAGAATGTGGGTGGCGTTCGTTATTTCTGGTCTTCCAGGTTCTCCTTGGCTGAGCTTGGTCTGTGGCCCCCGACTTAGAAGCACCCACACCCCTGGAAGCTTTAGGGCCACCTCTCCATCCCGCTCTGACATTCCAGGGCACTGACCCTTAGTCTTGGCGCATACGATGGCCTTCTCTGAGACTCATGTCCTTTCGTTTGGGGACATCACCTTCTTTCTCTGTTTCTGGAATTCCTAGCATTGGGATGCTGGGCCCCATGGAATGATTCGGACCTTCTCTTCTTTAAGGAGCTTTATTTCTCTCATCATATTAAAAAATTTCCAATTTCTGTTCTCTAAATGTCCACACACACACACACACACACACACACACACACACACACACCCCTGTTCTGGTTTCCATTCATTTAAAACCTCCTATTTTCTCTGTGAGATGAGTGTAGATTTTTCACACTGGTCTCCGGGTCCATTCACTGTCTCTGTTCTCTGACTTTTTCCTGCGCTCGTTGGGTTGGTTGGGGATGGCGTCTTCGACGTTTGTGTGAGGGGCGTTCTTTGTGTCTAGTGGGCTCACCGTGTGTTTCCCAGACGTGAGTTGCTAAGGGAGTTTGGAAGTCCTGTGTGCCTGGGTGAGGCCCCTCCATGGGTGGGTGTTCCTGCGGGAAGATGGGGTGCAAGACCTTGAACTGTCAGGCTGCAGACGCTTTCCTGTTTGGGGGTACGGGTGCAGAGGGAAGGGGGAGGCTGCAGGGCTGGGAGTGGCTCACTTCGCACCTTCAAGTACGAGGGGGGACCCAGAAAACCCGGAACTTAATTATAAAAAATTGTGTATTTATTCTTCTGTGTTTAAACTTCAGTCACCTTCAAAGTGCTCTTCATGTGATGCAATACACCTATTGCACAAAGGAGAGGTGTTTCCACTGCACAAAACACTTAACTCATCGATTTTGATGCCTTTTAGTGCTTCTGCTGTTTTTTGTTTCACCTCTTCCAAGTCGGCAAAATGTTTCCCTTTGAGGACTTTTTTCACTGGGGAAAACAAAAGAAAAGTCACTCGGGGTGAGATCAGGTGAATAGGGAGGATGGAGTCGAGGGGTCATGCCATTTTTAGTTAAAAACTGCTGAACACTCAGCAGCATGGGCAGGTGCGCTCATAAATCACCCATCATGCAGTGGGCAAACGCCATGGAAGAGTCTTCAAGAACACTCACTGCAGCCGAACGCAGCCTCTCACAACAACGCCAGCTTACACACTGATACCCATGGGCTCCTAGAACACTCCCCTAGCGGGCGAAGCCTGCCCTGCCAGGGGATCACCCTCCAGAAGATAATTCCAGTTTTTTGGGTCCCCCACCTCGTATATAGAATCAATCTGACTCCTCCTACTGAGCTCCTTCCCCACCCCCACACTTGGAGTCACCGGGTCCAGGCCCAGCTGATCAAGCCTGACCCTCTCTGGTGGAGTACGGGCAGGGATGGGGAGCCGGCTGCGCAGGGCGGGAGAGGCCTGGGTCTCCCTGCTCCTGGTGGAGAGGTTCAGCGGTCCCATTTCTCTCCCATCTTCTCTCCCCTTGGAGTCTGGTGCCTTCACCCCTGAAGATTCACATAGTTATTGTCCGATTCAGCCATCATAAACGCACTCTACCTAATGGCTGTTTATGTCCCCAAAGTTTGTTCTCAGTGCCTGCGCTTCTCTTGTCGTGGCCCAGGAAAGAAGCTCGCGGGCCGTGTGGCCAACTCACACCGTTGGCCAGCAGACCAACTCACACCGTTTTGCCACGTGAGTGTCAGCCAGGCCCTGGCTGGCCCATGGGTGACGACTTCCAGAAACAGCCCCTTCGAGCTGAGAAAAGCTTCATCACGTGGACCAGACGGGCTCGTCACAACACAACTCTGCCCGGTCCCAGGAAGCCACCTTCTGCCATTGCTGGGGAAGGTGTTTGCAAGCACCTCGCTTGGGACGCAACCTCTGTCCCTCTCGCCCTCCCTCCCCCAGACCCCACAGAATGAATGGCTTCACTCCTCTGTCGACCCTTCCCATCCACCCGGGAAAGACCAGCTCGGCCTCGTGTTTGGGCACGTCACCAGCATGGGTCCTCCAGCGTCATCCCACATCATTTGCCTCTTCCCTCCCCTGAAGGCCCAGATGGGGTCTCACAGGCCCTGTGCCCCTCCCCGAGCCACCCGGGCAGCCCTCACATGGCGAGTCCTCCCTCCTCAGCTGTGTTCCTGGGAGGCACGGAGAGGCAGGGAGGAGAGGGGGAATTCTCTCCTCTGGGGCGGCTGGTTGGCCTTCGTTCCTCAGCAGGCTTTCACTGTGGTCCGCCTGCGTCCCCACAGCCACCCAGGGAGGACAGCAAGACAAAGGAGGTCCCACGGCCACCGCCGAGAAGGAGGCAGCTGCCTCCCCCGAGCCAGCTTTCTCCCGGAGCGGGGGCCGCCTCCCCACCGGCCTCACTTACATTTCCGCTGGGTGCCACCTGGCCTGGGTCTGGTTTTTCCAGTGGCACAGCTGGGTGCAGACGGTGGCACAAGGAGGAAGGAAGACACCCTCGGGGAGACCGAATTCTTTCTGCTTGCCACAGAGGGACCGAGGCTTGTTGAAACCTCCGGGCCCCGTTCCAAGTGTCAGCATCCAATCCAGAGGTTGTCGTACATAATGGGGGGCCCCCTAGCACCCCGGGACCACACCCTCTGGGCAGCACCACTCCCCCCCGGGGTGTCTTACTGAAGAGCCACACGCACTATGTGCTCGTCCTTCAACCTCACGCGGCCCCGCGTGTGAGGAGAGAGGCGGGCGTCTCCCGTCCTGCAGGCCGCTTACCCACTGCATGTTTCCTCACCCTAATCCGGCACCTAAACACGTTCTTTCGAATCTGAGCTTGCTTCTTCCAGTGCATTTACAATATAGATGTCAGCGCTTGCCACAGCCAGGCAGACGGCTCACTCTTCGTGGACCCTTTCTTCCGCAGTCACCCGGCAGCTCCGGAGAGGCTCTTCCGTCCTGCAGTCCGCTGGAGGAGGTCACCCCAGCGAGGGGACTGTTCCGAACGAGCTTTTCTCCACGACTTGGGGGGCTTCATCCCTTTCAGTTATGTGGGTGCTGTCTTAGGTGTCCCCTTTGGCTTAGGAACACTCAGGTGCCCCACTCTCCTTGGCGGGGATCCCCACTCCGTGCAAGCACCCCAGCTCAGCTCTGCACAAGGACCCCAGCTCTGTGCGGAGACCCTGATTCTGTGCAGGGAACTCTGCTCTGTGCCTCTCTCAGGAGGAGCTCAGTGACTGGAGACGACCTTCTTCCTCACTCCAAGGTTGGTTTGGGGGCTTCACTGAGCACCAGAGCTCTGGCACATCTCCCAGCTCTGGCACATCTGGGGGTGCAGGTTCTCTCTCTGACCCACCCACTGTGTCTCCAAAGCCACCGGCAATGTCTCCATGGCTGGGCTGACAGGCGGTCCTTCCAGAACTCCCACTGCCCTTCTCCCAGGGTTCCAAGAGGGGAGCAGTGGGTCAGGGAGCCCTCGGTCCATCTTCCTGAGAAAACGTAGACCCACGTTCCACACACACCTGTCATCTGCAGGTTGTTCCGGCTCTTCCATGGCCTCTCCAGAGGGGCCCTGAGTGGCTGTAACTACCGACCCCTTTCCCCCTTTTCCAGTAAGAGCACCCTGATTTTCCTTTAGGAAACTACTACCCGCCACAGTCAGGGAGAATCATCTGGGCTGAGCCGGCTTGGCCAACCAGAGCAGTCTCTTCCAACGAACGATTTTGGCAGAGGGCAGAGCCAGGCAGACGGTCAACTGCATCGCATCAGTCCTGAGACACTGTGTGTGATAAAATGTATCGTTATTGAAAACACCTCTAAAACTAGAATACGATGCCCATTTCAATTGTAAGATGCCATAACTCTCAGGGCTAAAAAAAAAGTGTCTAAGAATCTATGAATTATGTTTAATTTGGGGCTTCGGAAAGGGAAAAGCAACTCCCTTTCTACTGGGATCCTTGAGCTGAGGTTACTTAAGCTTGGAGGGGTTAGGGCTGTTTTTCTAGCAAAGAGGCCTGCCCAGTAGTGAAACCAACATTGAGGAAAGGTAGCACTGTGTGAACACCTAGATCCAGCCATTCCTGATACTGTACATTTTTCTTTGCCATGGCCTAACGCAGTGACTAGTATCATTGTGTGGAACAAGCTGCTCAGCCAGTGTTCCTGCTTACTCTGTCACCATCAGTGCCACTGTCCCCGATGCAGTGTTGGTGCACCTTCGAATGTTGGTGCAGGGCCCTGTGTGGTGGAGTTCAGAACCCCTGACTTCACATGGCAACTAATCACCAAGGAGGGGAGGGGCAGAGGAAGAGAGGGCAGAGGAGGATGGCGGGATGGCGGGATAGAGGGAGGGGAGGGAGGGAGAAGAGTAAGTGGAGGGAAAAAGTCCAGGATTAAGAGTCCAAGTTCTCCAGAACCTGGCTGCCCAAACGTAAGCTGCAAGGACGCGAGGACGCCCTTCCCTCTGAGTGGCAACTCACGCAATGCCTGCTTCCTTTCTGCGGCAGCGCCAGCGGGCAGCCTTAGCAGCCCCGCCCACCACACCCATGCTTTTGAAAGAAGTAGCTAATGCTTGGCCCAGAGAAATGCCTGCAGCAAACACAGGCCCTGGAGAGCTGGAATCAGGTTCAGTGACCTGGAAGATGGTGACCCTTAGCTGCTCAGCGCTGGTGAGTGCAGCGGCCGAGGGGTCAGCCAGATATTTGCTAAGGAAATATTCCCTGGGATACACAGGTGCCTGTGTGGCCAGTCAGTCCTCAAGGCGAGGGCACCGGGAGGCTGGCTGGCAGCTGCCCTCACCCAGCAGGGGCTTCAGGACTCTGCACCCAAATTCCTAAGATTTGTAGGCCACAGGCACAGAGCTATGGCACCAGAAGGGACACGCCATTCTTGGGTCAGGTGTCCACGCTCTCTGCTCTTGGAGAGAATGGCTTCAGGTGTGTGTCTGTGAGGGTGCTGGGATAGTCACAGGGCACTGGAGCCCAGGGGCCGCGCTTCGGTTGGCTGGAGGCAACATGGGTGTAAGCATCATGCAGACTTGCGTTCTTTGTGTCCAGCTGGCGGAACATGAACAGTGACAGGGCTGAAGCCAAGGTCGAGGCTGAGACCTTGGCTGGTGTCCCTAACCGGACACCCTGGTCCATAACCAGGGCCCGTCTGGTGCTGCGTCCCCTGGTTCTGGCATCATCCCCCAGCCGCTGGACTGTAGTACGCAAGATCACCCGTGGGCATGCATGTGGGCGCGTGAGGGCGCTGCCCTGTGCCTGGCGGGCTCAGCCTGGGCAACTTCTCCTGGGATCTGCCGTCTCCAGCTCTCAGAACTGCTGAAGGCAAGCTGGCATCTCTCGGATGCCGCCCCGGGCTGGGGCCCAGGAGGGAGTGGCTGAGGGTGTCCAGCCTCAGAGCCACAGCACAGGACAGCACATAAAGGTTAAGACTCTTTGATTTCCTCCCAGGTACAAAGGGGCAGTTCTGAACTAAAGTGGAAGGTCTAGGAGAAAAGTTCATGCAGTCTTCAAACCAGAGCATGCTCCTGGGTGAAAACGCATGGAATAGGG
Source organism: Micronycteris hirsuta (assembly GCA_004026765.1). NCBI lineage: Eukaryota > Metazoa > Chordata > Mammalia > Chiroptera > Phyllostomidae > Micronycteris > Micronycteris hirsuta. Next base: position 28,494 of record PVJI01005654.1, on the reverse strand, counting down.
GTCAGAGGGAAGGGGGAAAATAATGCCCAAGTTTTCTGGGAAAAATTGTAACCTTGTTAAACTATTACTATCTTGACGGATAAACGATGGAAGTACCTGATGGAAAAAAGGGAACGATACGTCAAATGGCAGAGTTTTAGTGAGAAAAAGTTCTTGATTCCTAGCACAAAAGGCTTTCAAAAAAAAACAATCTTGTCGCTTCATAGGTCAGCGACCTACCTGGCACACTGCTGGGCACAAGGCTGGCTTGGCCCACGTGTGTGGACATGGGCTGAGGCCACCAGCGCAGCGAGCAGGGGGACAGACTCCTTGTACACAGGAAGTGGATCAATTATGCACACACTGAGGGTGACGAGGACCAGCCCTCTGTCACAGGAAGCAGGTATGATACGGATGAACTAGAATAACCCTGGGGAGTCAGGCTGTAATTGAAGGCACCGGTGTGATCCTTAATAAAAGAGAGAGATGTGTACATGCGCACACACACAAGTCACACACACTTCCCAGGTCTGTCTGCTGAGAGCGGTGGCTCCCCAGGAACCATGAGCACACCTGACACCCAGGTCTTGGTTTCTAAGTACCGTTCTCCACGAAAAGAAACCAGTTAGTTACCTTGGAGAAATGGCTGCTTCCGAGGCTGGGGTCCGGGAAGAGCAAGATGAGCCTGGAGTTCTCGTGGCATCAGAAAGCAAGAAATGCTCCAGCGTGGCGGGGATGTGGCCATGGCACAGCATGCGGGCAACCTGGCCACACTGGGGTCAACTGGACCATCAGTGACAACGGAGCTGAACCCACACCGATGTCAATACAAGCAGACCTCCGGGACAATGTGGGTTCGGTTCCAGTGGCTATATAGGAGAAAGTCCTTGTTTTTAGGAAACACACAAATATTTGGGGTCATGGGGTACACTGTCTGTGACCTACTTAAACAGGTGGGTGGATGGGCAGATGGGCGGGTGGATGGAGAGATGGACAGGTGGAGGGCCAGGTCTGTGGACGAATGGGTAGAGGGTGCATAAGAAATAAAAAAGAACGATCAGGCAAATGAGCTGAAAATGTAAACATGGGGAACCTGGGTGAAGGGTATACCTGACTTCTCTGTACTGTTTCATCACTTCCTATAATTTGAAATTATTTCAAATCGTAAAGTTAACAAATGAAAATAAGAATTATAAACATTCAGAAAGAGAAACTTTGGTGCTGGGAGCTTCTTCTGTCAAGGCTAAACCACCTCCCCACAGGTTCACACACAGACAGCAGGGGTCCAGGGAAGGAGGCAGGAAGCCCGAGCCCCCTCCCCCTCCCCTTGCCCTCCCACGTCACGTGGCTGACTCAGTGCCCGCGGACTAGCCTTCTGCCAGGGCATCTCCAACCACACATGCCCACCCAAACCTCTGGCTTCCGGACATCCAGCTACTCAAGTTCATTCATAAGAAAAAGCAGTCTCGCTCACTTCAAAAATGGTAGACAACCTAGCTTTATTTACTTACATCCAAGCTTTCATGTTACAAGCAATCTTTAGAACAATAGAGCACATCAGAGTGAAAGCAAGAGGCATATTAAAACATAGCCAGTTCTAAGCAGTCTGGATATTTCCTGTCATAGAAAAGAAATATCCAGCCCACAGACTCACATTAATATACATGGTATATTAATATCAATCTCTGTATCATACAGCACAAGTCACGTTCGCAAACAGGACCGTCTCCCGCAGCAAATGCACTCTCTTAACAAAATGGGGGGGCACGCCATATGGGAAACATATGACAGGGTGAACAGGGCTGGGTCACCTCATCTTTTAACGCCAAGAGTGTCGGCTGGTTTCCTGGGGCTACCTCGGGGTTTGCAGGCGGGTCGGAAAGCCGGCCTGAGACCCCAAAATGGCAGCTGGAAAGAAGCCAACAAGTGAGGAGGTTCATCTAACTGGATAATACTGTTCTGAGTACAAAACTGAGGTGACAGGTGAATTTTTAAATGCCTCTTGCGCATTTGGCTCTAGGGTTGAAAACACATTTTCTGCAGTAAGATGTGGATGACGACGACAGGCCCGCTGGACGGCGTGCCGTCCCAGGGAACGATGGAGACAATCTCAGCGTCGGAGACGGAGGCTTACCGGCTTTGACAAACAAACAGTATCCGCTTTTACACAACATGCACAGGCCAGACTGTGCGATGCTATGAACGTTTTAAAGAGGTTTACAGGAGCAGCTGATGCTGTGTTCAGCCACGAGGGTGCTCCGTAACACGGGAAGTTCGCTCACACTCTGACACAGTCTGCTTCCTCGGCCGCCGCCAACGAGGATCAAAGATACAGCACCTCCCGCCCCTGCGTCCTCAGGCTGGGGCGCCCCAGGGGCTCCGCTCGGGACACAGCGGACTTGACAGTGCCCGTGACTGTCCCCGAGGGACCCGCCTCAGAAGCAGGAGCACAGTGAAATGCTTTCCACCCATCGCGCCCCTGACACTGGGTACACGGCTGGGGGGATGGATCAGCACTGTTTTACCACCTTCATTTGGAGGGTAACCCGCACAGACAGACTCCTGGCACGCATCCAGAGTCAGCAGCCTCTTGATGGCCTGTTCGGTAGACGTGCCGCCAGGCCATCAACAAGGTGAGGGTTGCTGGCCAGCACAGCATTCTTCTGTCCCCACTGTGGATCACGACGATGGGACCAGGACCCTGTATGGGGACCCGGTCTCCGAGGACAACAAGTTAGGTCTTGTTGCGCCGGAGCAGCGTGGCGTCAGGGCCGTGGCTGCCCTGGAACTTGAGGCTTTGCAGGTTGACATGCGCCCCGTGCTTCAGCAGCGTCTCCACCGTCCTGGCGTGCCTGCCCCGGGCGGCCAGGTGCAGGGCACTGAGCCCCTGCTCATCGGACAGGTTGAGCACGTCGGCACTGACCAACTCCTCCACCACCTCCGTGTGCCCGCCGGCCGCGGCCAGGTGCAGTGCCGTCTGGTTCCGGGGCCCCAGGGCCAGCACGTCAGCCTTCTCTTCCACCAGCAGCTTGACGGTCGCCAGGTGCCCGTTCCGGGCAGCCAGGTGCAGGGCAGTGAAGCCCTCCGAGGTCACCGCCTCCCTGCTGGCACCCCGATGCAGGAGCAGCCTGGCGGTGCTCGTGTGCCCCGTCTCCGCGGCCACGTGCAGAGGCGTCTGCGCGAGCAGGCTGCGGACGTTGACGTCGGAGTGCAGGTCGATGAGGATGCGGGCCACGCGGTAGTGCCCGCGCTGGGCGGCCAGGTGCAGGGGCGTCCTCCCGTCCAGCGTCTGGGCGTCCACACTCACCCCTGGCTGCTTGGCCAGCAGCTTGACGATGGGCAGGTGGCCCTGCCAGGCGGCGTAATGCAGCGGCAGCCAGGCGTCCTTCCCCTGCAGGCTCACGTCGACGCCCCGGCGCAGCAGGATGCGCACCACGCTCTCCTGCCCGTGCTGGCAGGCCACGTGCATGGGCGTGCGGCCCTCGAAGTCCACCTCGTTGATGGAGGCGTTCCTCTCCAGCAGCAGCCGCGTGCTGCCCTCATCCCCGTTCTGGGCCGCAAAGTGGAGGGCCGTCCACTGGTCCTCATCCGTGGCGTTGACGCTGATCTTCCGGGCCAGCAGCAGCTCCACCACGCCCCGCACCCTCCTCTCCACGGCCAGGTGCAGGGGGGTGGAGCCCCTCCCGTTGGTCAGGTTGGGGTTGGCATTGTTGAGGAGCAGCCATTTGACACACTCCTCCTGCCCGGCCTCCACGGCCAGGTGCAGCAGGCTGGTGCCGCCCTCCAGGACCAGGTCAACGTCCTGGGGCTGCAAGATCTTCATCAGCCGGTTGGTGTCCCCACTCATGACAGCGTCCACAAGCTTCTTCCTCTGGATGTCGGTGGTGCCGAGGTCTGTGGGAGAAGCGGATGCCGGGAAGGGTCAGACGAGGCTGCTGCCCGCAGGCTTCCCCAGAGCCAGACGGGGGCCCGTGCCTCCCCGTGGCCCCCAGGTCGCCTTTTCCCTGAAAGCGTCCTGTTGTCTCTGCTGGTTTAATCCCAGATGTGGTGGGCAGGCCAATGAACGACCCCAAGGCACCCTTTTGTCAACTTGCAAAATAAAAACCATGCTCACCATCTTGCACGGGTGGCTCGTCAGAAGTGGCAGTGACTGCGAATGGGACAAGGGGCCCCGGGAGAGGCAGCTCTGAGGGGTGTTGGGGGCTCGCTCTTCCCTCCCTCCCTCCCTCCCGGACAGGCCTTGGCACAGGTAAGACCCTCCTGCACAACCAGGTGTGCGGCCCCATTAACACTTAACTGTCACCAGCCTGGCCAGGGCACATCTTGGGGTTAGGGCTCAGGGAGCCGACCATGCAACGGACACCCCAAACCAATCGGTGAAGGGAGGGAGGAAGCAAAGAACCAGGAGTTGGGTCAGGAACCAGGGTGCCTCGTTCTTTTTGGTCACTCCCGGACGTCACCGCACCCTGCCCCCATGACGACACTCGTCACTTCCCCCAGCACAGGGCCCTCCGCTCACCGCCCGTGGAAGGCTCCCGCTCGAAAGACAGGGACAGGGACCCCCTGGAGGAGAAGGCAGAGTCGACGGAGGACACCCCCGACAGCCGCTTGTCGCTGTTCCCCGACGGAAGCTTGGACTCGGAGGAGCTGCGGCTGAGCTCATCTGGGCCCTCAAGTGTCTGGGAGATGCCCGAGTCCAGCTGGGACAGCAGCTCGGACAGACTGTAGTCCTTATCGAAGGCTGGGGCGGAGGCTCGCTTGAGGGGCGTGGACACGGGCGCCTGCAAGGAGGCGCAGAGAGAAGGGCATGAGGCTCCGCCCACCGCCCGATCGGGGAAGGCAGAGGGAAGGAAGGGGAACACGTGGTCCGGTTCGTCACGCAGGGAACTGAACTCCTGCTATCCCGTGCTTGGCCCAGTGGAGCCCAATGACATCACTCTGGCCCACGGGGCAGAAAGAACTTGTAAGGGAAGCCTGACTTGATAAAAAATGCCAAGTCCGCCACCAGGCTGCCCTGGGCCCCCCACGCAGTGGCAGATGACAGGGACGAAAAGCGGAACGTGAACAGGCCGCAGGCATGTGGAACTGCGTGCTGGGCAGCGTCCGCCGAGCAGGTCAGCACAGGTATGAAGCAAAGAAGAGACAGGGGCTGGGGGTTGGGGGGCCTCTTCCTCCACCCCCCCAGCACGCACACTGCCGACAACCTGCGCCCTCTCCCCGGAGCTGTGCAAGCCTGGCTCGGGGCTGTGTGTGCACAGGGCAGGGCTGGGGCCCAGCTGCGGGGACAGTGCCGTGACTCAGCCTTCAGAGGGCTGCCCTAGCAGACACTGGCGAAGGCAGACATCCAGCCGATTTCGGGACCCTTCCTGATTCGTGGCCGTTCGACCCCGAATCCTCCCTCTCCTGGGGAGGTGCTGACCTGCGCTGACCTGGTGTATGGTGCTCGAACCACACCCATTTGTCCGGTGCCATCATGGTCCTTATCAGGGGACCCGGTCGCCTCCCCAGGGCACCTTTGCTCCCCAACCTCAGGCACACGCTGTTCAGACAGTGGACACACCATAAATGTTCGCTTATCTCCCGCCTTACCCCAGCAGCCCGGGGTGGCCTGCCCGATAGCAGACCGCACGTTTAAGGTTAGTCATCGGGCCGCACTTTACAAAGGTGTTCCGTAAGCCCCGGCGCTGGGAGCTCCTCATCCCATCTTGCATTGTCCATGTGACACTCACTGAACAGACCACGTGTGAGAAGGTCCCCAAGCCAGAGCTGCAAAGACCCTCAGAGCCCAGGTCTCCCCTGCCCCTGCCAGCCGGGCCTGCCAGGGGCCTTCACTCCCCCTGGGTCAAGAACACCCACCCGGTGCCTTTAGTTTTTTAATATCACACACAGGCCCACACTGGTCATGTGTCTGTCACCAGACAGGCGGTGGGGACCGGGCACAGTCGGGCAGGGAATAAATCTGGGGCCACCGAGATGGCCGTGGGACCTGCCCTCCTGTCACTGAGCACAGGGCTGCCATGACCGTCGGATGCAGAATGGGGCTCAGAGGTCAAGCCGAGCCTCGAAACGAGGGGCGCAGGCTGGCAGGGGCGTCTGCCGACGAGAGGCCTTGGTGTGCGGAACTCAACCCCCACGCGGCCCGAGGCCGGCCCGAGGCCCCCGTACCTCGCTCTTGCGCTCCGGAGGGTCTTTCACATCTGGGTCCTTCGCCTCCTCGTCAGGCTTATCACACAGATCCTCGGTTTCAGAAGTGATTTCTTTTGGGGAGAAAACAAAACAGGACGTGTCACCTGGATAATGACCTCGGCGTACACTCCACGTAAACATGCCGCCGCGCGCGGGGGTGCCAGAGGCAACACCCAAAGCACCTGCAGCTCAACGACTTGGTCAGCACCGTGACTGCCCTCGCTGCTGGCCCCCGGTGACCTCACAGCCCAGCCCGGGGCCTCCCGCCAGCCGCCTGTGCAGGTCTCAGCAGACTCAAGGAGTCACGGTGCTCCAGTGTCCCAAAGCGGCCTTCCAGAGCTGGGGCGGGGCGGGGAGAACGAGCCCCCCTCCCACCCCCCCCACCCCCCCCACCATACTTGTGGGCCTGCCTGCCTGTGTTTTAAATACAGTGTTAAGTTTCAAATCCACGAAGATCACATCCTGACCAAATGACACATCTGTTCCATGGGAACAAGACCCCCAAAAAAGGGAAAGAAAGCCGCGGACCAGCGGTCATGCCAGTCCCTAAAAGATTCATTGCTGTGTGTGAACCTGAAACATCAAGGACAGGCTCCTCCGGGCAGCAAGCCCAGACCCTGGCTGCAGCGGGGGTGGATGGCTAGTGTTGACCGAAAGTTCCAGCTGCCCGGCCCGGCCCCGTGCGCCGTGATGCCAAAGCCAAGCTGTCTCTGCGGGGCTTGCCTGGGTGCACTGTCTCTGCACAGCCCTCCCTCTCAGGGCCTGCTCCCACCCCAGACCTTGTCCTGGTCATCTGCTCTCTCCCAGGACCCCAGCCGATCCACCGAGCAGCAACCTTAGGGAGCCCTGCGCTGGGAGCCGTCTGCGGGCGCTCACCTTGGAAGGCGGGCCGCTCGCGCGGGTCCCCATGCCAGCATCTTTGCATGAGGTCCAAGAGCTTGCTGCAGCCGCGCGGTCTGGCTCTGCAGATGGGCGGCAGCTCCGGGCGGTGGCCCTTGGACACTTTCATCATGATGTGCAGGAAGTTTTTGTCATCTGCAAAGGGAAGACATGCGGGTCAGGTCAGCCGGGGGCTGGCTCCCTGAGCTCCAGGAGGAACCGCAGCTGTGGGGAAGCACTGAGGGACGTGTGTCCCTGCGCCTCCTCATGCTGCAGCCAGGAGACCCCACCCGATTCCTCCTCAGAGCACAGAGCTTCGTTCACCTTCTCTTCCCAGGCACACCTGTTCTCCACCTTCCCAGTTGGAGACACTAAATGGAAACCTTGTGCTGTATCACAGAGCGAATCTTTCTGGGCAGCCAACTCAAAGGAAAACCGAGTTCAAAGGAGGAATCTATCTGACGAGACATGTTCCCAAGTGGCCGTGCCTGCCAAAGGGAGGCACCACGCATGCATGCCGGAGTCACACGCTCCAGACCCCGCCGCACGCATCCAGATCTCCCTGCGATGACGAGGTCACCCAGAATTCCGATCCCTGTCCCAAAGTGCAGACCATCAGCTGGCCATGGCAGTGTTTGAGCACAGGGTGTTGCAAATGGGGTCTCCCAAATTCATAACGTGGGGCCCCTCCTGTGCTTTCCAACCTCCTTCAGAAACGCGCCTGGGCTCATCACCATCTCATCACCTTGGTCACAGACTGAAGGGTCCCCGGGGTCTCCGTGGGATGACTTTTTTCTCCACTCAGCCTAAAGCCACACTGTCCGTCAAGCTGGACTCCACGCACGGTGTCCCCAGCACACCTGCCTCCCTCCAGTTCCCAGCACACCCACAGCCAGGAGCTTCTGTGAGCCTGGGGAGTCCCGGCGGAGGAGCAGGTGTGGGAAATTGGCCCCAAGCCCCCGGCGGCTGCCAGGATCCCTACTCTGATGTTTCATTCCGCTTTCCCGTTAAATCTTGTGCAACAACTATCGTAGGTACCTACATGTTACTTCCATGAGAACTCAGACTTCCAAACACCCAACGGGGTTTCTGGATACAGCAAAAGCAAACTAAACACCCAGAGGATGTTCTGCTGCCAAACGCAGAGAGAGAAAGTCCACGAGACGCCTTCTGCCTCTGCACCTTGAGCTCCTCCCTATCCACCCAGCCACAGAGCAGTGGGCCTCTGCTCTCCGTGTTAATACCATGGACCTGGCCTTGGGTGTCGCGTCCACCAGATAATTTCATGCCAGACTGGCATGCTGCCACGCTAAAATAATCCAGACCCTGGACCTCCATGGAGGAGGAGGAGTTAGGGAGACCAGGTGACAGGAGGCAGACAACAGGGACTTGACCCTATGACAGCCTTGTCTGAGTCTCAACCAGCAAAGGTTCCGTGACCTGAGGCCACACGCTGACGGCGACCTGCGTTTTCAGGTATTTGGGTCAGGCCACTATATTATGAGTGGCCCAGACACACCGACAGAGGAAATGAAACTCTCCAATAAGGCAAAAAGTACTTGACTTCACCCAGTCGGGGCCCTAACACTCGGAGGACAGGAAAGCAGTCGCCTGAAACGGGGACGAAAGGCAACAGACAGCTCTGGAGAGGGCGGGGGTGACCGGGGTCACCCGTTTGTGCCCGAATCCACTCAGCCATTCTGCCACCGGGTGCCCAGCACGGCGAATGCACTTCACACGACCTAACCGCACGCTTAAAAACGGTTAAGACGGTAAATTTCAGGTCCTGTGTATTTTATCACCATTAGAAATTAGAAAATTAGAAAAGGAACTAGCTAGAAATAAGCACCACAGGCAAATCCAGAGACAGAAAGGGACTACTGAATGGGCACAGGGTCTCCTTTCGGGGGATGAGAATGTTCTGGAACTAGACAGTGGTGGTGATTGCGCAACGCTGCGAATGTACTTAATGCCGATGAATTGTACACCTGAAATGGTACAACGACCAGTTTTCTTTGTGTGTTGTATCACGCACGTGTCAGAATTAGCTGGCCCGTAAAAACGCCCCCGACCGCAGCCCTGCACGCCTGTGCCTTTTCCTGTGAGAGAATCACACCTCACAGCACTGTGTCGGCACACAGGGCCACCTGCAATGAGGTGGCACGGGTCTCTAATGCAACCTGGTGGGCAGGGCAGAGCAGCCCCCTCCCTCAGAACGGCCCCCATGGTGGGAGTGGAGACCACAGCCGCCGCCTAAGCAGAGAAAGAATCAGAGGAGACGGAGGCACTGCCCCCGAAGGCACGTGCACTCACCTTCAAACGGCTTCTTCTGCGTCAGCACGCTCCAGATGACAATGGCGAAGCTGGAGGGAAACGGGGCAGGTTAGTGTCTGTGAGCCAGACCCTCAAACGGAGTCGCAGCTTGCAGCAAAGCGTCACACCAGAGAAAGCGCCTGTCTGGCAGGAGATAGCTCAGTCTGATGAATTTAGAAAAATGAAAAACAAAAACCCAGGAATCTAAATGCTGGGCCACCACCTAGCTCTGAGTCGACGGTGGCTGCTGACAGAGACCCAAGGATTCTCCATCGAATATTAAGTGAAATCTATGAGTTCAAACATTCCAACTCTCTGCTCTCACATAAATAATCTGATCCCCCTCGAACTCTGCAAGCTGTGACTGGCACCCCAAGTACCGTTCGTCGGCAGCCTACCGCTCAACGCCCTGCTAAGCACACGCACTGAGCACAGCGCGATGGTTACGACCACACCAGCCTGCCAGGACCCCAGGCAGCGGCGGTGATGAAACGCGCAGCTCCGGGGCTCCGGGGCACGTTTGCACCCTCCCTCCCTCTCTCCTTTTCCAAGAAGTTCTTCGTCATGAAGACCTTCGCACTAGGAAGAGGCAGGCCAGAGTGGCTCGGGGACCGTCCCCTGGGGCAGCGCTGTTCGCCCAGTGTGCTGCAAGCCGCTCTTGAACACGCGGTGCCTGACTGTACACTCAGGGGCCGTGCCCTCCTTTCTCTCAGATTGTCAAATAAAAAAATGACACCAGCCTGTACCACAAAAGCGGTATGGGGTGAAGGAATCAAAATTATACCTTTTTTTTCTTTGGTCAGATCAGCCAAAAATAAAGTTTTTGGTGTGCCGCAGAATTTTAGTCATTAGTTTGTCTGTGCTGTGGGGCAAAAAATGATGAGCATCCCTGCTCCAGGACACAAATCCCACGGATGCTGGTTTATGGACAGCCTGCTGCTGTCTGCGCTCCTCTGTCACAGGAGAGCGACCTTAGGAGGCGTGAGCTGCTGGGCCCGAGGGGCCAGACGTCGGAGCCCGAACCCACAGACCACGGAAGCACAGGTGCTCACGGCAGACAAGCTGCGCAGCCCCGCGTTTCAAATGCCAAAGCTTTCACAGTGCGGAGGCCGTCAGTCTGGTTACGTAACCGGCCCTGACAATGGATGACACCAACCACTCACAGCCTCCACCCCGGGCAGGCAACAGTCACCAGGGACAACTGTCCGTCTCCTGTGGGCCTGGGCTGCCAGCACCCGCCAGCTAAAAGCCCCAAACCCTTTCCTTTGAACCAAACCTTGTGTCTGATCCCAGCAAGGAGCCTCTGGGAAACTGCCCTTCAGAGCACGGAGAACCGGGGTACAGAGCCCCCGCCAGACTCGGCGCACAGGGGCCCGGGGCTGCACCCCTGTGCACACCTGCGCACCCCTGCACACCCCCGCGCACGCCTGCACACACCTGTACACATCATGCTTGGTGTCGAAGAGCTGGCCCTCCTCTCCGAAGCGCTCTGGAGGGAGGTAGGCCACGGTGCCACACACGCCGTCCATGCCGAAGTCCTGGGACAGCCCGTTGCACTTGGCCAGCCCGAAGTCGGAAATCTGTAACAGAGCGAGCAGACAGAGGCGGCTCAGCAAGCTGCGCGGCGTGGTGGCGGCCGCGGCACTGGGGCCCCCGTTTCAGAGGCTCGGTCCGTGTCTCCCTGCAGCGGCGGGTGGCGCGGGCACAATCAGGGGTCACACCCAAAGCCAGGACCGTGCTCCCTGGGGCAGGCAGGCGGGCACAGCAGCTCAGGGAGAACGATGTCTGGAGCCATGAAGAGCTTGATGGGTGGGGGGAGACTATGCTTCAAACGACGAGTTCCCTGGGGGGAGAGAAATCCAGAAGGATCATCACCTTCCTCGGCCAGGCATCAAGTCTGCCCTGTGGTCAGCGGCCAGCATCGGCACACACGGAACCGGCAACGTTTAGAGGTCTCGGGTTTTCAGACAACACGGGAGAGTGAGGCTGGCTGGGCCCGGTGCTAAGGAAACCCAGTTACGCAACCACAGCAGCTGACCCAGTGGGCAAGTGGCAGCAAGTTCTTTAAAGAGAACTGCACCTTCAGAAGCCCTTTAAAGCAGGCAAAACACACCCGGCAACCTCGTCCTCTGCCTGGAATGCTCTGTGATCAACAGATGCTTCCTGGCCCCTCCACCAAACACACGGCCCCCCAAATAAAGAGCTGGCATGCATCTCCTCTGTCCCCAGGGTCCGCCAGCCTGAAGGAGCTCCTGGACCCCAGCCCCACACCTCCACCTCCTTGCCTTCCACAGGCACGCACAATGGGGAGGTGAAGCCACATAGACTCTCAAGGGGTCACCAGTGGCCCTCCAGCCCCCCCCCCCGTTGGAAGCCACTGAAGCACTGTGTGCGGGACTAGGCCACAGGCACAGGCATGAAGGGGCTCAGAGTCCACAGGAAAACAGGCCCTTGTTGTTCTCTCCGAGGCGTACGGAGTCCTTTCAGCCTCCTGATCAACTCTGGGCTCCCCCTCAAACACACCTGTGGAGCGATAGGAAACGGGGCGAGTCAGGACTTAATTCTGGGCTCCTGCGCCAGCTCACGGGTGAGCCAACAGCCAGGCGTCACCACCGCCGCCAGAGGCAGGGAGGCGTCAGGACTGACGACCCTGCTCCTTCACGGGACCGCTGACCACATGTGCGGGGAGGCGATGGGAAGAAAACCCGCAAGGGCGCCCAGGTCCCCGGGGGGCGGCCAGCTTAGCGTTTCTGGGCCCCCGGCAGCTGCCTGTTCCCCAGCCTGCAGGACTCCGGCTCTGCAAAGGAAAGCGCCAGTTCCCCAGAATGAACCCAGGGCCCCGCCCCGGCAGGTCTGGACAGTGGCTCTCAGCCACGCGGGGACCTTGGCACCCACCACCCCCACCTCACTGCAGCCTTGTCTCCTCACTTCTGCTGTTTTCAGGCACAGCCACCAGCTTCCGATGTACTCGGTGAAAAGAAAATAAGCATAAATTCTATGTAAAAAGCTACAACACCAAAATGCAAACTCAGAAATCAGAAATCTCTGATTTGTGCAGGCCGACCCTCCACCTATAAATTTCTCCTCTCGTGTTTTCGCACCCATCCCACAGGGCCTGCCCCCTTCCTCAACCGGGGGACCCAGGCCACCCCTGTGAACAGCAAACACGCGGCCAGGCCGGCCAGACTAAGGCAGGGCAGGGCAGGGCAGGCTGCCATCAGGGGAAAGGCCACGCACTGTGGACCGAGGAGACCAGGGCCCGGGGTGAGTGCGAGATTTTAAACCAAAGTCATTTCATCTTCAAAGTGGGGCTACTACTGATATATTAAAATTAGCATTTTACTATTGATATTTAGTACATTTACTATTAACATCAAGAATGAATTTAGCCCTGGCTGGTGTAGCTCATGGATTGAGCGCGGGCTGGGAACCAAAGGGTCGCCAGTTCGATTCCCAGTCAGGGCACATGCCTGGGTTGCAGGCCAGGTCCCCAGTAGGGGCCACATGAGAGGCAACCACACATTGATGTTTCTGTCCCTCTCCTCCTCCCTCCCTTCCCTTCTGTCTAAAAATAAATAAATAAAATCTTAAAAAAAAAAGAATGAATTTCATATTGTCTTTAATACTTTGCAAACTAGGCAGCTGCTGTGAAATCTGAGTCATCCCATCCATGGACGAGAGGCAGTGTGCAGGGCCCAGGGCCGGCTGACTTATTTTAAGATTCTAGAATCAAGGTTTATTGCATCAAATAACCACAGACTGAAAAGTGCCCAGTGGCCAATCAATCAATGACCTGGCATCCCAAACAAGGCGTGCTGCCCTCCTGCACCCCACTAGCGATTTCTGAGAGTGAAAAATGCGCTGTGTAAACACATCTTGTTTGTTTGGGGCTGTGCGAGGTGACTAACTCGCCTGATTAAGAGGGAGTCACAGCAAAGCTGCCACACGGGCCCGTCAGGGTGCCCTGGGCCTGGCAGCGGCAGCGTCACCCCACTTCCTGTCACGGAGACCAGTCCACACAGGCTCTACCCCGCTCTCTGCTCGGATGCCCAGCGAGGCTCCGCTCGGCTCTTCACGGAGTCCTCACCCGTCTGTTAGACTGGCAGATGGCCCCGGGCCTGCGACGCCAGGCACTTGTAAGAAGGGGAAGGTAGGTTCCCACGGAGGCCCCTCAGCAGCCAGTCAGAAATGACCTCCAAGGACAGCAAGGCCATGGCGTCGGACCGTCAGACAGCAGCACCCCCCCCTCACTGAGCAAGTAGTAAGTGCCTGCTGTGGACCCAGCACTGGGGACGGTCCCCAGAGGAATGTCAACGTCCCAGATGCGGCAAAGGTGGCTATCCACTGGCCACAGAAATACCAACACCAACGACACAAGCTCTCACGGAGCTCCTCCCCGGGCCGGGCACGCGACTGTCACGGACCCCTCACAACAGAGGTTTCGCCCCCACCGCCCAGGTGGCGGTGCTGGGGGAGGAGGGCTGTGCTCCTCAGCAGGACACTGAGAAGGACGCTGTCACTGGGGTCCCTAAGGGAGGCCCATGTGCCCCACACACTCCACACGACCTGTTAGGAGAGGTGAATATAAAAGCCCAGCCAAAGAATACACTTCCAGGGACCATTTCTATAGTTTGATAAGAGCCCAGCCAGGCCAATGAGGGCCCATGACCCTGGAGAGACACCTCAAAGGCACTTGGCTGCAGGCGCACCAGTCGGAGCACCTGCTGCCAATGCGCATTTCCCAGCAGCCTTCTATCACAACCGCAGTCCCTAACACTGGGCAGGGGAAGGGCCTTCCGGAACCCCCACCCCAATCCAACGACTCCTCCTGCTCCCCCCACCCAAAACCCAGACATGCCTGTGAGTTTCTTGGGCTGCTTCCTCCACCTAAAGCCTCCTCCGCCTGCACCCCACACCTGACAGCAGAAAAGCCCGATGCTCTGTGAAGACCCGGTTCCAGCCGGTACCAGCCCCACCCCAAACTGGGCGACACTGGCCCGTGGTTTAACCCCTCTGAGCCACAGCTTAGCAGGAGCTGGAGGTCACCATCCACTCGGTCCCCCACTTTGTGGATCGGGGCGGCTCCTGCAGCAGGGCCCCTGGCACACAGCAGGGGCCTGTCATTGCCTCCCCTTTCTCGTGTGCTGTCGAGTTTGAGAGCAAAGGTTCCAGTCTGCACCGGCGCCCAAGGGACCGTACACTGCTAGTGAGGACTCACGTCAGCGGTGTGCAGCCAGCACGCCCGACCACGAGGAAACCAGACAGGACACTGCTCCCCCCCCTCAGCTAAACTCTTGTTACTGAAGTGACACCTACGGGAGGGACAACTTGTAATCACTGTCCGAAGTGAAAACAGAATTTCCCCACCGGCCTCAGGTGAGCCCAGCCAGGATGGAGCTTCCTGCAGCAAAGCCTGGGCACACGGAGCCGCTCTGTGGGGGCCGGCACCATGGCACCACAGTCCTGCCACGGGGGAGGACCGAGGCCCAGGCAGAGCCGGGGGAGGGCCAGACTGAATTCAGGTCCCTCCTCAGGCCAACAGGGAGGGGTCCTGCAAGTGTGGCCAGAACAGCAACAAGTCAGCTTGCAGGCAAGTCTCTTGGCCTGTCCCCAACGTGACCAGGAGGGACTCAGGCCATCGTTCATGGATTGGACCCTTCTCGTTACTGCACAGGACGAAGGGAAAGGGCCTCCCAGGCACATGAGCATCACCACATGGGAAAAAGCCGTGGTGTGGACCACACAACACCCAGCCCACGAGACTTGCCAAAGGAGAACACGCCCACAGACACACAAGCCTGACAGCGTCCCTAACCACCAATTCCAGGTGGCCGGCACCTTGTTTTTAGTTCTATTATTCATCATACTTTTATTTTATAAACTGACCAGAAACAGAATAAGAGCAGCCCTCCCAGGCCTCGAGTTACCAGGACAGAAGGGGCCCATCAGGAGCCCCTTGGCCACGACTCTGCGGCCTCCACCTCAGAGCCCCCCATCCCCCCTCCGCCCCAGCCTCTGCGACCGCCAGGGGGTGGGGCTGCCCAAGACACAGCTTCACATGGAGTCCGCCCGATCTCCCGCCTCGTTTCCTAAGACACCCACTAAGACCAGAATCCGCAGACCCACAATCTCTTTCTCCAAGGTGCCTGGAATGCAGAGCCATGGTCCAGGATTTGGGGGCATGGCCGGGATTCAGAGGCTATTTTCCAGTCACACATTTCGGTGTTTACACCAACCACTGGAGATCCCAGACATTCTTAACCAATTGAGGCCTCTGCTTCCAGCTCTTCTCCACCCTCACACTGCCCGGAAGGTTCCTCCTGACCCCGTACCCACCTTCCCCTCTTCCAGCACTCCCCGCCCTGCCACCCAGGCCCCAAACGGGAGGTCCGCACCTTGACGTGGTAGTGGGCGTCCAGCAGGATGTTTGCGGGCTTCAGGTCCAGGTGCAGCAGCGGCGGGGACATGCAGTGCAGGAAGTTCATGCCCACCGCGGTCTCGTGGATGATGCGGAAGCGCAGGTCCCACGGCAACGGCTCGGAGGCCAGCAGCTTCTCCAGGGAGCCCGTCTCCATGAACTCCATGACCAGGCCCATGGGGTCTTGGCAAATGCCGTACACCGGCAGGATATAGCGGAACTTGGCCATCTCCATCTTCCTGGCTTCTTCCAGAAGCTCCATGCGCTCCCTGGAAAAGGCAAGAGGCGTGAGGAACACGCACTGGGCCCCTGGCCACCAGCACAAGGCCCCATGGCCAAGTGATAACAGAGTCCACAGAGCTGAGAAAATTACTAAAACACACATGTATGTATGTGCGGGTGCCTGTACACGTGTGCAGGCATGGAGCTCACTTTAACACCACATAATTAAATTCTGGGCTGTCCAAAATCTTCGGTCCCACGGCTACCCAAACACGCCTAATTAGGATCTGAAAACCCACGGGCAGCACGGAGCCCACACGCAAGCACTGGGGCCTGCACGAGGGGCGGATGCTGAGAATCCCTTCGGCCGGGGTCAGGGAAGAGAAGGTGAGGCCCCACTGAGAGCTGTGACAAATTATCCACCCGAAGCACCCAACTCACCCTCCTTGTCAGGATCGACACGTCCACTGGCTGGTTACTCCCGAGTCCAGCCCCGCCCTTTAAAGCAACGGCACTGTCGTCTCATTCAGGGGCCCCGGACTGCTGCCCGAGAACCATCTCTGTAAGCCATTTTTTAATTTAGAGGGACATACTATGTGCCGTTTTAGCCATGCGTGCGTGTCTACAACTCAAAGGTAATGCACACAGTGACAATGAGGTCCAACTGCCACCACTTGCCACACACGAGATTTTCATGATCCCCAGAAGAAACGCTGCACCTAATCGACAGGAGCACGCCCTCCTCACAGCACCCGCCCCCAACCACGCCTCCACAGGGTGTATCTGTCGGTAACTGGCCTGCTTCACTGGCCACAATGTTTCCAACTGAGGCCCATGCCGAAACGGCACTCTTTTCTTGGCTGCATAGTACTCCACTGTATGCACACACCACAGCGCGTTTACCCGCTCCCCTGAGCATGGACGCGGGTTGTTCCCACCTTTCGGCCACAGCGGCGAATGCCACTGGGAATGGGTGGTGCGCCAGTGCCTGTTCGCATGCCTGCTTTCACCTGGGATAGACACCCAGGAGTGAATCGCTGGGCCATGTGATCGTCCTGCCATGTTGAACCGCTTGAGAACCCGCCAGACTGTGGTCCATAGCCCGCCTTCTGTAAGGAAACTCTGCCTGGAAGACTCTCACTCATCCCTGTCCGCACGGGCTGGTCTGCACTCACACTCAAGGCAGAGATGAGTGGTTGGAATGGACCCCTGGCCTCCATAGTCTGACATATTTGCTCTTTGGCCCCTCAAGAAAGTGTGCAACCCCTGGTCTAAGGCCACTTCCTGAGGCGGCCCATGGACTTGCCGACTGGATCCCAGTGCTTTGGTCGCGGTTAGCACTTCAGGTCAAAGTCTCAGGGCGTGTTCAGGGAAAAAGGCCGAATCCTGCGAGGACAGAGCTTGACCGTGTGCGATCTAGGTGGGCGGTCCCCAGGGCACAGTACACAGCACCCAGCAGGCGGGCTGACATGGAGGTCCCCAGGCTCTACTCCTGGAGAACGGCTTCTGGGTGGGTGCTGGGGAGCCTGCTTTTCCATCAGCTCCGAAAGGAAAAGCTCAGAACCACAAGCCCAGACATGCCACATGGAGCTGGGGACTGAGCAGCTCAGCGCCTGCACAAGGACACGCAGCCTCAAGGACCCTCCCCCTTTCATCCGCCCCCCCCCCACACTGTGCACACAGCCCTGCCCATCACCCACACAGGGCGGTTCCCACCACAGGGTCCCCAGGAGCTTGGAAGCACCTGCCCACCCACCTGTGCCGCCCCACTCCCTAGCCTCCTATAGAATCGTGCTGGAGATTCCAACACTGTACCAACAGAGCAAGCTCGTTTCTCATTGATCTACCTCCTCTTTGAGACCGCAGCGTGCTCCCAGGCTTCCTGGACAGTTATGAAAACAGTGCCCAGGGAGGAGGCAGCCGGAGAGGAGGGGCCGGGATTGGACTGTTCACCGAAGGCTGCGGCGTCCAAGCCAGGCCTGCTCTCAGCTCTCAACACCCCGCTCGCCCCGGGTGCGTGTCAGGAAAGGAAGCCTGGGTACAGACCAGCAGATTCTCCTCTGGGGCGACTCTGCCCCCAGGGGACATCAGGCACCGTCTGGAGACATGTGGTCGTCACAAAAGAGGGCTGCTACGGCCGAGCAGAGAGACAGCCAGAGATGCTGCTCGACACACTACAAGGTATGGGGCAGCCCCCGGGTCACAAGTGCCGACAGCCCCCAGGTCACAAGTGCCGGACAGCCCCCAGGTCACAGGTGCCGGACAGCCCCCAGGTCACAGGTGCCAACAGCGCCGAGTCTGAGAACTCCTGGTACAGACCAAATACGCGCATTTTCAGCCAAATTTTAAATAAACCACTAGTCTGGAGTCACCCACTTAAGCACTCCCAGCATTCACTTGAGTTTTGATCCGTATCCAATTAAAATGCACTTATTGACAAGTCATTACAGAGTACCCTCTGTATATTAGAAGTGGTGATAAAGAGAACCCTCCCACACCGTCACCAGGTTTATCTTCCAGGGGAGAAGATGGAAAATTACAGCAACTCGGAAAGTGGAGTTGAAAATCTGGGTCCTGTGAAGGGCAGGGCAGGAACCTAGGACAGATTTAATGCAGGGGCCTCCAGCCGGCGGGAAAGGGCAGCGAGGGTTGGGGAGCAACTCGGAGGCCGAGACCTGCACAGGAGTCCAGGCCGGGGGAGAACCATTGAGACAGGACAAGCGACTGCCCGTGCAGGAAGGAGCACCCTGATCCCCCAGGTCCCCCAGTTCTGGGAGCAGCAGCAGAGCGGGGAAGGGTGGGGTGGAATGGTCAAGAGTTCGGTTTTTAACAGTCTCAAGAGCAAAGAGTCCCGCTGGCCTTAGAAACAAGTAAAACACGAGTCAGAAGTGAATCACAGCATCACCACAAAACAAACGGAGTTCAGGCCAGACGTGGTTGCTTAGCGCTCCAGTCACGCAGCCAATTGGCGGGAAGCAAGACGCCCACAGGAGCGCCCCGCTGGCTGCAGGGTCCCTGGGCAGGGCTGAGGGCTGCACCCCCACTTCATGCAGCAGGGCCTCCCCAGGTTCCTGGTCTGGCCCGGCCAACCCCACCCTGCAGCCTCAGTGCTGAGTCAGGCTGCGGGATGACACAGAGCTTGACCTCCAACCTCCAACCCCCAACCCCATGCTGAGTAGCGGGCATCTGAGAGAAGGGCTGGTGCGAAGGCCCAGCATCGAAGGCCCAGCATCGTTACTTAAGGAGGAGAGAAAACGACACCCCGGTCACCCCAGGCCAGCTCCCTTCTCCTGCCCCCAGGAGACCCTGGCTGTTCTCCACGTGACTAGCCGCACTACCACTGCTTACAGCACCACCACCCCCCGCCCCCGGCGCTGTGCGCGGGGCCCCACACCGCTGCTCCTCCATTTCCTGTGCTGTGGAGGCCAGTTCTGGGACCTGGCTGCTCCTATCCACCGAGCGTGCTCCTCCTGGGGCCCTGCGCCCACGGGCGTGGCGCGTGTCCTGCCGCAGGAGCAGACACCCCAGCAGACACCCCCGTCTGGGTGCGAGCTTTCGGGGCCTGACAGCGCAGGCGTTTGCGGGCTGGCCTCAAGGAGGGCCATTAAGGAAACTTTGTTTTTTAAAGAATCGAATTCTTTTCTGGTGATATCCATAAACGTTGCTACTCTGTATTTCTATCCAGGAAGGCAATTCTGTGCTGTATCATTGTTTTGTTTTGGTTTTTTTTGAGAAACAACAACTTGACATCTATTGCATGAAGGCTACAAAGCTACAAATACACATTTGTTAACCAACCAGAACACAGATACTTTGCTTTACAACGTGCACCTAAGATCCCAGTACAAGGAGCAGGTTCATCAGTGGTCACAGCAACTCGGGGCCATCGCCCGACCTGAGCACGGCAGTTTACATTTCCAAATCTCGTGAGAAAAGGGAAATTGTGATGTGGCCTGTTAACTACACATTTAAATGAGTCCTCTGTGCCCGGCCTGACTGATAACAAGCCTGTGTGAGAGCAGAGTCAATGACCCAAAGGCTGAACGTCGAAGCTCTGATCCACTCTGCAAATACAGCGTTTTCTTCCACTGGCCCAAAGGGCTTCACACCAAAAACTCGGGTGACCTCTGATCACTGAGCTCATCGGCATACCACTCCTCCCTTCCCACCTGCAGTTCAGCCAGGTGCGCTGCTCTGGCCCCAGCCCGGGCCCTTCTCCCAAACCATTCACCTTACTTCAAAAAATATATGGAAAGAGCCAGCCCGCTGTCTGGCTCCCAAAGCGGCCCACAGCTTGAGCGTCCTGAGAGCCCCGCACCCTCTTTGGGACCAAGGCCAGGCAGGCTTTGCACAAATGACACAGGACACTTCACCAAGGGAAACCAGCTCTCCTGGAAAATAAGTCATTGTTTCCAGGGACGAATCACCTTCTCTCATGACAGTGCAGTAAGAAATGCCTTACTGTGGAGGGGCCTGCAGTGGCCATGCATCCCTGGGGTGAGGAAGAGGGTCCTGGGACCACCCAGCAGGAGGCTCAAGGGGGCTCGAAGGCCAGCCATGTAGCACAGGCCTGGAAGTGGGGTTCACCAGGACCCCGTAAAGAGTCTGTACACACACACACATACACACACACACACAAAGCTCATCCTGTTTATATTTCAGTAACTACCAAACCCAAATCCAAACAACCCCCTTGCTCCAGGCCTTCCTTCAGCGGTTCCTGGGGTACCCCAGTGGGACCAGCCCTCCCCTCACCCTGGGGGCCCCAGGGGCCACCACCGACTTCAGGGAGCAACAGCTGCTTTCGGGGAGGAAATCCGGATCGGATTTCCCAGCAGCATTTGCAATTCAATAAGCCTGTGATGACCCCTCTCCGGGGGCTGCTGGAAAGGATGGAAAAGTGTTTCTCTTGCAGAAAGAAACAACCCATTGTTTTTCCGCCAATGGCAATTACGTTTTAAACACTTTCCCTCAAAGCAATGTTTCTGGTTTCTGGACGGCACAAAAGCAACTGTGGATCTATTACTGTGATTACTATTATGATTATTGTTATTATTTCTATTATTATTTTGGGGCCTGGAGCGATTTTTCAAAGCAGTCCCAGAGCCCCAGGTGCTGGGTGGGGGCCCAGCGGCGCGCGAGGTCTTCCTGGGGCCAAGCCTCGCTCCTGGTCACACCGTCACCAAACCCCGTTCTTCAGTGCTGGGAGAGAGGTTCCGCGCCACCCAGACCCTCCCTCACCAGCCCAGCGACCGTGCGGTGCTAAACGCACAGCTACAATTAGACACAACCCGGGAGGACCAGCGGCATGTGCCTCCGCTGTCACCATCTCGCAGCTTCTCCTCCTGGGCTGCGGGGGTGGGGGGGACCGCAGCTCCCGCTTCCCACCAGCAATGGAGCAAGGGCCCGCCCCCGGGACCCTCCCCTGGACCCAGAGAGAAAATCTCTGGGAATTAAGAGAACCAAGAGGAGCCCCCAGGTGTCAACGATCCCTTCTCAATGGCTCTTCCTTAGGAAAGTTTCATTCAGTTTTCCCCTCGAGGGGGGGCCCTGGGGCGGGGGGGAGAAAGGCACAAGCAGCAGGCGGACCACTTCTAAGGCACTGGCTGGAGACGCTGCTGGGGTGCCAGGGGTTCCAAATACAAAAGGCCTTCCCATGGCTTCCCTCCCTTTCTGGAAGCGTTTACTCTGGAAAAGGGGAAGGGGCGGCCCAGGGACAGGGTTCAATGCAAGTGGAGAGGAGTTGGGACGGGGAGGTGGAAGGTGCTGCAGGAACGAAGCCCTCCCTCTGCAGAGGGAGAGGCCCGGAGCTGTGTTTGGGAAAAAAGGCAGCAGGAAAATGGTGTCATCCTTCCATAGCTGGCCCGCTCCACACGGCCTTCTCACCTTGCGCCAGCCCAGCTCCGTTCCCAGGGAGCCAGCCAGGGTTCCCACACGGCTATTTTTAAATCTAACAAGAAATGGGCTTGTCGGATTGTCAGCCCTGTACTTACAGAGCCGAGGGCTGCTCGGGCTCGTCCCAACGAGCCGGCGCCTATGGTGCAGAGCTGCTGGGCCTGTGCCCAGCCAGGCACTCAGTTACTCAGGGCTTCCTCTTAGCCCGAGGGCTGGGGCTGGAGGAAGGGGGCCCCTGGAGTCACCAGTCCTGGCCTAATGGCAACACCCCCGTCGCTAGACTCCACCCAGGCCCCCAGGACTCCCTAATGAAGGATCAGGTGCCATCTGTGCTCCAGGGCCCTGGGTGTGGGGGTGGGGGCGGGGGATGTCTGAGGCTGCACAGCCCCCACCTTCTGGTAAAGAAGTACAGGCCCACAAGGCCTGCGGATGAGGCCCTGCTATGGCTAAAGGGTGGCAGGAAGGCTGGGGACAGGGCCACGGTGGGGGGCCAAGAGACTCCAGCCTGCCTGCCCAAGGGTACAAGCAGCCAAGGACAATCAGCCTGGCCCACACCGGTACCTGTGGTGGGTCCCCATGTAACAAGCAGAAGGGGCAAAAGGGACTCCAGTCGCCCTGGGAAGCAAGAGGACCAGCGCTGGGTTAGGTCAGCAGGAAGGCCAAGGTCCGTGGCTGCCACCATGAAGGGCCTCTACAGGAACTTTCAAGATTTGGTGGGCAGGTGCAGGAGTCTTGAGATCACCCCAGACAAGTTATCAGTTCCCTTGTTTGTTACACCTGCCCCCTCCCCATCTGGAGTGGTCTGTCTTCTTCCTTCGGTCTCCCCCTGCCCTCCAAGTACAGAGGCCAATTTCAGATCATACCTGGGAAGCTCCCCAGGGGGGCTGCAACTCAGCAACCTTCCAACAGGTTGAGTCCAGACTTAGCCTGGAGGGGTGCAGGGCTGGGGGCTGCACCCAGGAACTCCAGAAAACCCCGTTCCCCACTCCAGGGAACGGCTTGCAAGGAGCAGAGTGGGGACGGGGACGGAAGGCAGCTCATCAAAAGAGCAGAGAGGCCAACCTGCCACTACCTGGCAGGACAGGGCAGACCGACTTCAAGGTCTAGCTGCAATCCTACAAGACTGCACTGCAGCCGGCTCCCCCTGCCCTGTGCAGAGACACAAGCTGGAACAAGACTCTTAAGCTGACCCCAGTGAATACTTCAATCAGAAGTGTTTTCTTGGCCAAGAGCAGGGGTTCTGACCAACTTCTCAAGCAGAGAACTCAGCCGTTGCTGCAAAGGCAGAACCCCGGCCTGCTCAGCGCAGCCAGCTGAGTGCGGCTGAGTGGCTTCCTATTGGGCGACGCGGACATCGACCCAGCCACCCCGTACATGCCACCACCTGCCCCAGTTTGGGCTGGGCCGGAAAGGCTTCCAGTTAAAGGACAAAACACCTTTCAACCAGGCTCTACAAGATCCTAAACAACCCTTGTGGAGAAACCCTACCTCCAGATGGGCCACCCAAGAAATGAGGACATAGTCGCTGGAAATAACAGATTCTAGGGTGCAGGCTGACTCATCGGCCAGGGGACGGCGGCCTGTTTACTGTGCTTCTCCAACACAAGAAACTGGTGGTAAAACCTTTGCTGATGAAAAAAACTCACTTCGACCAAAAGATCCCATCAGACAAACATCCCCAACTGCATAAAAACTCCCCAAGGGAGAGGGTCTTGCCTTTCAGGATCTAAACACTCACTGGCTGGTATTCAAAGAGGTTTGCATTTCATCAAAATAACTACAGCGCCCCTCCCGGCCCGAGCGGCTTCCAGGAACCCTCGCACAGTGAGGGGGAAGGGCTGGCACGGCTTCCCAAGCACCCCGCCCTCCAGACAGATGTTTTTGTGACACTTGTCACCACCTTACGGAAGTTTCCAGGACACACGGGGTTTCAGGCTCACAGCAAAAGGACACCACTCTATGGTGTCATCCGCTAGGCCAGTTTGAAAACACCAACTCCGCAGGTGCACCGGGCCCTTCTCCCCAGGCTTATTATTCGTTACGACATGCTGTGGAAGCAGACACAGCATGTATGTTCCTCAGTCCTGGGGACACACACTGTCACCTCGACCATCACCACCATCCTAAGATGAAAAGAGGCCCCACCATTCAATAAGCAGAGGCTAGGTGGGGGTTAATCGCAGCTGCTTTTCTGAGTCTGGCCGTGTCCCGGGTGTGTGTCTAAGGGAGACCTCCGTACAGAATATAAACACAACTTCCACAGAAGGCAAACTTCATCCAAGGATAACTAATTCTTTAAATGTGCTCAATGGAAGCCTGCGTGTAAATGATCAGAACGGGAACGCAAATGGTGAAAAACAAACAAAAGAACTGCTTCTCTAGGCCCTCCTCTCATCCCCACGCCCCAAATTCTGCAGACCAGAATGGCCCCACCAAACGGAACGGGGTGCCGCACCGCCAGGACCAAGCACCGCGGCGCAAGTGCCCGGGCCCCGAGGAAGCCTGGCCCAGCCAAGCCAGTGCTTCCGACCGAAATAATTACCGTCTCACGCCAATTTGTGCTCCGGCGTAAATTACTAAGTGAGTCGAACGGAGTCTCACTCACTCACAAAGCCCAGATCCCCACACGGCAATTTCGCTAAGCCGGGCAGACCGCAGTACCCAGGTGGGTCCCGGGAGGGCCGGACGCGCCTCCGCGGGGCGCGGGTCGACGACGCAAGGGAGCTCACGACCCTAAAAACCCGGAGCTTCACGGGAAGCCGGGTGGCACCACTGGGCACTTTAACAACGTCTCGGGCAAGCGCGGCCTACCGAGGTCGCTACGAGGAGCCGCAGCTCACGGACCCGGAGTGCGCAATTAGACCCGGAGCTCCCCAAGGCTCCCCACTTCGGTCAGGCAAGCCGCGCGGACACCGCGGGGGGCTTCACGGCCTCGACGGGCGCTTGGTTTTCCCTCCGGGGCTGCTTCACAGGCAACGCAGATGGAGAGAAGGGGACCCCCAAACCCAAGCACCCCGACCCCAGGCCTGGGCCGCTTACCCGTCGTCGGCGTGCAGAGTTCTCGACGACGACAACTTGATGGCGAGCCACGTCTTCCAGTGGACGTGGCGCACCTTGTACACCTGCCCGAAGCCGCCGGAGCCGACTTTCTCCCAGCCCGCGAACTCCTCCGCGTCGAAGGTGCGCAGCAGCCCCAGGGCCCACGGGACCCCGCTGTCGCCCTCCATCGCTCCTCTCTCGCCGCCAGCCTGAGCCGCTCCGAGCCTCCGCGACAGCCCAGGTGCCCAGGTGCGCGCCCCGCCAGAGACGTCACTTCCTCCGCGCGCCCCGCCCTCCGCCGGCCCCGCCCCGGGAGCGGGTCCCTGCACAGCCACCGAGGGGCGCGCGGGGTCACTGCGTTGCCCCCCGGGTGCTCCGGCCTTGGAAAGGGCCCGGCGTAGCGCGCGGCGGCAGTCCTGCGGGCGTGTGTATTTAGAGTCACATGCGGTTGCAGGAAAAAAAGGATATTACAGCCAGGATATTGGGGATTACAACAAGCCTGTCATTCAGATTCCCCCAGATTTACTTGTCCTTCTCTGCTGTACAGCGTTGTCGCCTGCGTAGGTTAGTGTCTTTACACAGAACCTTCCATCACGCAAGGACCCTCCTCTGGCCCCTTTGTAACCGAACTCCCAAGTCCTGGCCATCGCTCTATTTCTAAAATTGTTATATTTCAAAATGTATTTGCACACAGAAGTCAGGTAGTGTGGGATCTTTGGGAACTGGCTTTTTCCACTCAGCATAAGTCCCTGGAGATTCACGTCTCTCTTTTTTTGTTTTTACACCCAAGTTTTCACTTTTTTAATTACCCTAACAGCAAATCTAAAGTTCCAAAGACAGCAGGAGTTCCCCACCCTTTATTAAGGGGGAAAAAAGTGTCTTTTTGACATGTAGAACAGATCCCTCGAAAAGGGATGATGTTTTCTCCACGTTCGGGGGAAGATGTTCCCAGCCCGAATGCGCACCACTCTTGGAAAGATACCTGGGTCAGAGGTCCAGAAGTGAGGTTGGAAACGTTCACACCTAAAAACCACCCATTTCTGTCCAAGAGTGCGGTGGGCAAAGGCGTATCCTTGGCCAGCAGAGGTGAATAAGGAGGGCAGGATGGGGAGATAAAAGAGGAAGCATTTTGATGACATTGACCATATTTTTGTGTTAGTCACCCAAAAAGGAGAGGTCGATCCTACCTAGCCTGTGTGGGCACATGATCTCTTATTTGACAGCAAGTAACTGGGCTCCTCTCTGCTTTGTAAAGGGTGCCCTGCCTCCTCTCCCCCATGAGTACTGTTCGTGGAGAGTGCTCTTCGGTGGGAACCGAACAGGGCCGTCCCGGGGCCTCTTAGGAAGGCCAGGCTGCCACATTCTTGTCCACATAATCTTGAGATCAAAATTGAATTCCTTGAGACTGGAGTGCATAATGGTTATCTCAAGCTTGCTGGTAGCAAATGTAACTTAATGTGTAAACCAACATTTTAAAAATAATTAGGATTTTGAATGAATAAAGATAACGTGAAAGCAGACATTGCCATTAGTGGGGTGGGGAAAAAAATGAATTGACTAGAAAATGAGTCATTTGTGCTGTTTCCTGGGTTCAGTTCCAGGCATCTTCCTCTAGACTCACTGCAGGTTCTAGTCGCACTGGCTCGCAGCGAGCAGCATCGGTGACTGACGGTGCACAACAGCCTAGTAATGGAACAGGCCGACTTCATTTATTTAACCCTCTGCTCGCTTCCCTGGGCAAATATTTATGGGTTCTCTGCGGTAGACTCAGCACTGGGCTCCGGAGCCAGGGCACCAGATTCCACAGAGGCCTCAGCAGCCAGCCGCCAGCTGCAAGCCGAGAGGGGGCAAAGATCACTGGCCAGGGCCGGGTGTGACTGGCCCTGCTCCTGCTCCTGACCTGGCTGTGCTCCTCACACACGCCACCCGGCCCACTCTGAAGGCCAGTGTTTTAATCTGTCAAAGAACAACAAAGCCTTTTGCCGGAATTGTGAAGATAGCAGAGTGCTCAACCTTCTGTGATTGTAGGTCATTGTTATTTATGTTAACGATCATTGGTCATTGGCAGGTAAGGTGACATGTCCAAGTATAAAAGTAACTTCCAGGGGCAATATTTTAATCGTTATTTTAGCATTGTTTATTTTATACTTCCAGAGGATAAACCTTCATGGTTACTCCGTGGCCATCTATGGCACACCGAAGAGAGTTTAGGCACAGATGGAAGACACTTGGCATTACACTAAGTTATGAGACTAAAGTGTCAAAAGAGAAGAAAGTATTTAGTCTTATTTTGTTGGGCAAATATTTAACATAATAAATGCATACCAGGTGAGAAGATTTTAAATGAACAAAGCAAATCATTTAGTTGAAATGTTTTAAATAAATCATTTAAAAAGCACAAAATATAGAACTGTCGTTTTTGAACTGAAGATACTGTATTACTTGAAACCTTTTTAAAAAGTCAATCCCCAAAACAGTATGAGATTAACTATATACAAATTAAAATTGAAAGCTTTCAACATTAGCTTTAAAATACAATAAATCTTATCGGAATACTAAATAAGAGAAACTGAATATTAAACTGAATTTTCCACCTTGATGAGCTGTAGAAATTTTAATGAACAAAGAAATCTTATGCATAATTTTGTAAGCATTCACAATCTCCGAAACGATTGAGCTCACTACAGTGTCAATAATTTATAGGAATGAAAACCTTTCATCAAAGTATAGTTTCACTTTTAATACATTTTAGGTTAAAAAAAATTGACCGAGCGAAAGAAAACTATCAGGTGAATAATAGTACAAGTTCTGCATCTCGGACGTGGGAGGTGGCCGTCGTCAGGATGAATGTGACACGTCTGAGAAGTGCCAGGGCGGGCGGTGCCAGGTGACCGAGACAGGCCCGGCGCCCCGCAGGGCTCGAGGCCAGGCGATTTCGGGGAGATGG
This sequence comes from Micronycteris hirsuta, assembly GCA_004026765.1. NCBI lineage: Eukaryota > Metazoa > Chordata > Mammalia > Chiroptera > Phyllostomidae > Micronycteris > Micronycteris hirsuta. Next base: position 616 of record PVJI01005654.1, on the reverse strand, counting down.
AGGCCCGAGGGCAAGGCGCTCGGACCGGAGACAGCTACCCCGCGGGGAGCCCGGGTGAGAAGGGGAGCGCCGGGAAGTGCCAGGCTTCTGCGGTCGTTCTCCCTAAGAATTCTTAAGTCCGCGTCCCGCGGGCACAGCGCTTCTCAATAGGCGCCTCTGTCGTCCAAGTCCCCGGGTGTGCCGGGCCGCGAGCGGATGTCCCCTTCTCCAGGCAGCCACCTATCACCGCGCGCTGGCCCTGCGAACCCGGAGAGGGACTGGAGCCGTCTCGGCATCCCGCGGCGGGGGCCGGACCGACCCTCCTGGGCGGGATCCCGGCACGGGGCCCGTGGGCTAGTTTGCTCGTCCTTGCAGTGGGGGAATAGGGGTCCCTTCTCGGGATGGCCGTGGGGCTCCAAGGAGACAGCGTGCCTGGCGCACGCCGGGCGGTAATAGTGCCGCGTATCTGCCGTCTCTGGTGGGCGCACCGCTGCGTCACGTGTAAACCCGTGTCTGCCCTCTTCAGGGTCCCGGGAGCCGCGCGTGCCCGACGCACTGCTCGCGGGTGAAAGGCTCAGCCAGTCTGGGGCTGAGCACGGTCCCGGTCCGGAGTAAAGCGCCCCTGGCCCCCCGCCCC